>CAUYRH010080760.1:0-24302 GCA_963574655.1 Perodicticus potto
AAGGGAAAAGGGGAAAGGGAGGTGGAAGGATGGGTGAAGGGAGAGTAATTGGTGGGACCACACCTACGGCATCTTATGAGGGTACATGTGAAATTTACTAGGTGTAGAATATAAAGGTCTTAACACAATAACTAAGAAAATACCATGAAGGCTATGTTAACCAGTTTGATGAAAATGTTTCAAATTGTATATAAAAGCAGCACATTGTACCCCATGATTGCATTAATGTACACAGCCATGATTAAAACAACAACAAAAACACAAAGATTTCTTAAATGCCGGCAGCCAAAGCTGTCCTGGATATCCGTTATGATGCATTGGTGAAGATTCTGGTTTAGCAATGAGAGTTGAGAACACAGCCAAATTAGAAGCCTGGTTGAGAACTTCAAAGGTAGAGGGATAAGAAAAATAAGTGGAACAGGAGTGGCATTAGCAGAAGCAGAAAGGTATGAACACAAAAGAGAAGTGAACACTTATGATCAATCCTTCTGGTGACTCCACGCTTCCAAACTGTTCTCGAAAACACAAAATAGAATGGTAGATAAAGAAGATGAAATTGCTGAAAGAAAGAAAAAAAAGGCCAAGATTAAAATTCAAATAGAGGTGGAGGAGGAAGAAGTTATAGAAGAAGAGGCATCTGTGAAGAAAAAGCAAAATGATAAAACAATAAAAGGAAACAAATCTAGGAAGAATCACTTTCTGAGAAAGAGCCATGCAGTGGCACAGAATTCCTAGTCCAGAGAAAAAGAAGACAAAGGAAACAGAAGAGAGATAATCACAACTAAAGAAGGTTGTCATAGAGTGGTGCCTGTGGCTCAAGGAGAAGGGCACCAGCCCAATATACTGGAGGTGGCGGGTTCAAACCTGGCCCCGGCCAAAAACTGCAAGAAAATAAAACAATACAAAAATAAACTAAAGAAGGGAGTCATAGTGGCATTACCTGGACACATCATGCTTGAGATTCAGCTGGAGTATGGAAGAGACACTCTCTGACATAATCCAGGGGCAGTTGAGTGAAACAAAGTGATTGATGTGACTTTGCAAAAATCCTGTGTGTGTCTTGCCATCGACTCTGCTAACATTACAATGTCATCATTTCTTAAAGTCTTTCTATTTAAGAAAAGCCAATTCATTTAATTAAAATATGAAAATCTAATCTCTGCAGAGATGTATGTTTGTGTGATTCTGTCTTTATTTTATTTGGAGACCCCAGGTAGTATTTTAAATAATCAAAGCAAATCAGAATGAACGTAACTCACCTTACTTAGAAGAGATAAAAATAGTTATTTCAAGGAAGGTAATGAAATTATATGTTGCATGGAGAATTCTGGATTATGATCTTCCCTCTAATGGTACCACTGAAAGGCACAGTAGAAGCAGACATTAGACAGGCCGGGGCTGTCTTTCTCCACTTTGGAAATACAGTGTTGTAATGGGTCTTCACTAATGTATGTCTTGAGATGAGTTGAAACTTCATAAAGCCATATGTGATCACTGCCATAGTCCCCATTATTAAGCGAGACAGATGTTTGGTTAAAAGTCTCTCCAATTTTCTGCTTATGGATACACATTGGAGAAAGTCCAAGGGGAAACCCTGTAACTCTGAAAACAAGAGATTCTCCAGAAGTCTTTCATAGAAGTTTTTGATTTAATAAAATCCAACTTACCCATTTTTTTCTTTCATGGATCATGCTTTTGGGGTTGTGTCTAAAACCTCATTGCAGTACCAAATTTCAAACTCAAGGCATGAACTGAAGGAAGGCCAACAAACACCTATAGGGCATCGAGTGGTTGCACCCAAGGTGGTCATCTGAAATTCCTACACTGCCTCTGAGGTAGGAAGTAGAAACTCAAGAACTGATGCAGTGCAGATAATTAGACTTCCGTTTAAAGCATGAGCATAATTGCACCATATATCCATTTCTCTTTAAATCTAATGATCTTGGTCATTGGTATAATAATATCGACATCATCCCCGGGCTTATCACATAAATAGAATATAATTAGAAGGTGCTAATGACCTTTAAACTCTGCTAAACAATATTTATTTTCAGTTTTCTAAAAATTAAGTATCTAGATTTTTAAAAAGTGTTTTGAAATAATTCTTGCTAAAATCATTATTTATTAGGGGGTAGAGTGGGAATAGAATTGATCTTGCCTTTCAGAAGAGAATCTAAATATACTGATAAAATGTGCACTTCTGGCTTTTCTTTTTAAGCATTTTATGTGAATTGGGAAGAAACAACAGGATATTAAATGACAAGTGTTACTAACTTGCTCTAGTCAGAAAAATTGTGCCATTGGGAGAGACTAAAGGAAGAGCTTTTGAAGTTGTCCAAGTAGGAAGAAAAATACCATATGATTTTTTATCATAGATAAGCACAAGGTCATTTCTTATAGAGATTGGAAAATCTAGAATGAAAGTCTTTTCTCATCAGGGGTTTGGGTTTCATTTCTCGTTTTTCCCTGGTGTACTTCTCTATCCTGAAATGCCAGAAAATATCAAGCATCGTCAGTAAATTATTAAAGGTGAAGAAGAAAACTTTTTATCCATTTCTGATTTTCATAGCCTCAAGAAAGATGATGGAACTAGTGGCGACTCAGAGGAAGACATTCAGAATCTCTAGCAGAAAGCTCCTTGAACACCTCACATTTGTGATATTACTGATGGCTGTGGTAGCATGTGAGGACCATAAGACACAGGCTCCTTTCCTTTCTTTTCTAAATAGATGAGCCTTGTGGAACACTGCCTTGCAGAAAACAACAGCCAGAAAAGTACATTGCCAAAGCTTAATGTCAGTTCCTCTGCTGCTTCTGGTTCTGATCCAGCAATTTATCTGCTCTCAAAAATGGGAAGGCGGTTTTGGAATGTGGATTGAGGTTTATGTGATACATTCTTAATTGGCAATTTTAGAAAATTACAACTAAGAATGAGGCAGCTCCCACTGAAACATTTTGGGTTAGAGAAATTGATGCTTCCTACTGGGGAGGGGGGGGTGGCGGTGAAGAGGAAATTTAAGGATTTTATTCATCTTCTACATATCCAACAAATATGTTTTGAATGCCCCAGACAATTCAGTGCTAACAGCACCAGAGCTGCAAATGTGAATTAAATTTGGTTTCTGGCTTTTACAGGCTTCATGATTAGCCTAAACATTGATATACATATAAAATATAAGTTGAGTTTTGAAAGGATTGGCAAAGTCATGAGAATGTCTGCAAAATCAGCAGTTATTCATTTCAGACTATAAGCCAGGTACACGAGTATCCTCCATGAATGGTCTCAAAATGATTCTGATAGTAACATTGTAAGATAGATTTTCTTTTATTATTCCTCTTATATAAGGGTGATATTGAGGCTTGGAGAGATAAAATAATTTCTCCAAAGGTTCACTCTCTAAATAAAACTGTTGTTTCTAAAGGAAGGTGGAATGAAGCTCTCATCTTTAACTTTGACATTACAGAAGATGAAATATCTGTGTACCATTTGCTTTAAACTCTCCCTTGAAAAATAAACCGGAGGAGTGAACCACACCTTTGGTTGGGCAGAGACATTGCAGTGGCCTCAAGTAGGAATGCTTCTCCTTTCTGGCCACACAGATCATTATTAATTCATTTGGGGCCCATGCTTCTTAGCTGTGCTCTGTAAATGCTGCCACAATGGGGACACGTGGTGACCCTCTTCTCTTCCTCCTTCTGTGAGGCGTCACGCTTCCATTCCAGAGAGGACTGTCAGGAACACCTGTTTCCCAATGAGGCTGTTTGTGATAAATTTTAAACCAGTTGATGAGATCTCATATTCATGGAATTTATTCAGTGGTGGTTGTAGATTTTGCTGAGTATCAGTGCTGGGAAACATGTTTGGAAAAACATAAAAACTGGCCCAGGAAAGAGATCCATTTCCCCAGGACATCTAGGAATGTATTTGTTCTTTTGTTCGAAATTGTTCAGCTCCTATTGCCTTCCAGACAGGTGGACAGCCAGCTAGGAAGTTGGTGTACCGAGAGGAAAGGCAGAGCCACCTGTCCTCAAGCAGTTGCAATCTAGCAGAACAGAAAGTTGCCTCGAGAATCACAAAAGATGTGAAAAGAGCCTCAACCTGTGTAGGGAAGTTCAGGGACACAGTGAGAACCAGTGAAAAGCAGGAGGGGTGAGAGGTTTTGGCTTCCTGGTGAAACTCACTCTATGTATATTTAGGTCATAAAGGGTCGTGCAAATTTGGATACGAGGAAAAAGTAGGGTGACGATTCTCAAAAGATGGAACACCATATGCAAAGGCTCCAGGACATGAAATCATGGCTTGTCTGAGGAGCTATAAGTAAACACAGAATGAATTTGCAGAAGTGATGGGAGATGGGCAGAAAAGAATTTTGAATGAAAAAACCCAAATGCTTTCCTCAGGATTATGGAGGCAAATATCTATATCTTTGTTTTGTATTAAAATGATGATTCTATGTTTTGGACATTTTTTTCAAAAAAATCTTCTTTAATATTTCCAGATTTTTGACTTCTGAAATAGCACAAGGTAAAATTATTTTATTTTTCTTGTAGTTTCCGAGGAAGACAAAGGATTTGGACCAATTTTTGAAGAGCAGCCGATCAATACCATTTATCCAGAGGAATCCTTGGAAGGAAAAGTTTCACTAAACTGTAGGGCACGAGCCAGCCCTTTTCCAGTTTACAAGTAATGTACCTCATAGCTCTTTTCAGAACAGAGTGACAGACCAGTGGTCTTAGATTGACTTCTATGACCTTGTGCTGATAAAGCTGTAATATAACTCTTTCTGCAAATGCTATGGACATGAACAAAAATGTTATCAAGCTATTAAAAACATTGTCTAATGCACAAGTTCATACCAGGTTTTGTTAAATGTATGCAAATTATGCATTTACTATTTTCTGCCCAGGGAATGCTATGGCATTTGATGTTATTCACTTATAAATTGTCTAAAGGAGGCTATGCCATTAAGCATGCAAATGGTTACATGAACATCTTGTGTAATTTAAATATACAAATTTGAGAATAAAATATTTTTGTATGCATTGGCCCAGATAACTACAGATATGGATGAATTCCTATATAAACTACAATAAATAATTTATATAGATAATTCTACAAAATACCACTTTTACCAACAATCTCAAATCTATATTCCAGATAACACAGAAAATTTCTTAAATATCCCTATATTATACATAATAAATAAGTTTATTTCTGTTTTTTTCTGGGTTTCCCAGTTACGTTAACAATAATGACTTCATTACAAGTAACAATAGGTTTTCCTGCTCCAAATGGTTCAGAAAAGTGTACAGTTTCTAGTCTGATGCAAGGACTAAAATTCAAAAAGTAGCCAGATGACGATGCGTTAGAAGTTCATCAGTGAAATGGTTCCTTGATGACAAGTGATTGATGGAGAAATCGGGGGCTCTAACATGTTGATGTCACCTGACTTAACTGGGGGTTGTCACTTAACAAAGTTAATTTCAATAGTAGAATATGTTTTTCTTGGGTAGGAAAATAACTTTCTATTCTTACAGAAAGTTGTTACTAAAGAGAATACCCCCATTCCCCTCCCCCCCATTTAATTCTAAGTGTGCTCACTTTAAGTCGCCTCTGGCTATACTTACAAAATTACTCTTTTTAATCACAAAATTACATGTGATTTTATATGAGGTGAAATTTAAGTTTTTGTGTGAGTAGTACTATTATACCTATCTTGAGTGTCTTACTTGTACTGTATCACATCATACCTTTGTTTAATTCTTAATAAACTGTTCACTTGTTAAAAAAATATTAAAACTTTATATTCCCAACCCTAATGGCATTTTAATAAAAAAAAATTACTCTTAAAGTAAAATATCAATTTCGATACAAAATCACCACCCCTTTGAAATTATTTTTATTGTTTCAACTTCACACATGAGGGAGCAGAGTAAGTAGGTATTTTATTAATTATAAACAACACATTTGTTGTGAAAACATTTGATGGGCTAGACTTATTTCCACCCATAAGCCATATATGCTGAGCGCCCAGGCATCAGGGACATGGAATAGTGTCATTCACAGGGTCTGTAGAGGGGAACTAATCCAAGATACTTCTACAGGAGAGGACACAACTCCTGAATAAGTGAGCCGTCTTGCTCAGGAGGTAGCAAATATCAGATCCAAAATTGAAACATACGGGTTTTATGACTTCCAAATAAGAATATAATTTTTCAGCATTTTTTTTATCTTAACAGATTAATAGAATCTCAAAAGCTATTTCAGTGATGTTGATTTTGTGACACTCTATCTTGGCATTCACACCTGAGCCTTAGTAAATCAGTCTCCAGGCTAGAATGGAGGGAACAAAACAGGAGGGGTTGTTCCCAGAAAGTGGTCTAGAAAAATGGAAAAGGCTATGCTTCTTGCTGCTACTCCTCCCCCTCCCCTCCTCCCACCCCTGCAGAGCCAGTAAGTAGCAAAGCTTTGCTTGGCAAATATGTCATAGACTCCCTCTCACAGGAGCCACCAGTGCTGAAATTCCTAGTGTGCGTTTGCTTGACTATCCATAAATTAATGTAGGGAGTTGGGAAAGACATAGAGGTTTAATCCTCTTATAAAGGCATTTGACAGCATAAAAAGAAAGAAAGAGAAAGAGAGAGAGAAAAAAATAGAAAAATTCAGCTCATGAAGCTCCTAGTCTTATGGAAAAGAATACTTAAAGCTTTAAAATTTTACTTAATATGCAGTGCAAGCTGTTCTAACCTTGGTAATCATGCAGTTTGTCACTCACACACACAGCAGTTTTATATTTGTAGCATGCTCTGTGATAACGTGATATGCATAGCAACATCCTAAGAGGTACAATAGGGAACTTTACCTCCCACATGTCAACCTTGAGGCTTTCATTATCTTACCCCAGGCCCAAAGAAACAAGCACTATCATAAAACCTATATTTAAAGCAGTGTAAAAGGGATTGCACCAACAGTGCATGTTTCTGAAAATAGGCCAGCGAAATTACCCACACACAGCAAAACTTAAATCTTTATGTGATATCATCAGCAGAGTTAGATCCATGGGGATGAATTGAAGGCGATAAACAAAAATTTGGAGCCAACCTACTGGGGGGATAATCTCACCAATTGGAGCTGTCTAGCAAGAAAACTCACTGCCTTATCAAGTGCTAAGGACCTTGAGGCTGGAGGGTTCAGGCAGGGGCAATACTGCCATCAGCTGGAGAGAAGGGGAACTTTTTCATTGGTTTGGAATTGGGTAGGCTTTAAAAATGCAAAAGCACAAGTTTTCTATGCTTGCTTTTAAATTTTCTCCTGCGCTATAAAAATTATATCTAACTTTGATTTAATGAAAGATATTTGAACATTATTATGTCCTTTTGACTTGATCTTACCCTAAATAGAAATGTTCCAGGGTGACGTACTAGTGATGTGGCCACAGGCCACTGTTTGAACTACTTGACCACTGCTCTGGTGCTGACAGTGTTCCCGAAGACAGGGAGCTGTACAGGGTAAACCCTGATGGAGAATGATTATAAAGTCATTCGGGGCTATCTTAACTAAGAACTACTTTCCATCCGCATTCTTCCATCGTCTCTGATCATAAAAGTGAGATTCCAGTTTCTAGACAAACAGTCCCTATTAATTATCTTCAGCATGTCTCACCTACATTGTTATGAGCTCATGTGGTGGGTTAAAAGTCCTTTTACCCAAAACAATCCCTGAATAATGAGAAAACACACAAGTCACCACTAGCTCTACTCTGAGGAAAATCTGGTTCTACTTGTGTAATTGTGGCTTGGAATCTAAAGACACAGGTGACCTTCATCATTTTCAAACGCTTCTAGTGGTGAGCGTATACCGTTTACTGAGCAGAATCCTGATTTCAACTTGTTTTATTGAAAAATCACTTTGATATATTGAGTCAGACATTGATTTTGTTTCCGGTAGAGCAATGCTCTTAGTGTTTTATACAACATACCTTTATATATAGAAATGTAAGTAGTGCAAAGATGGTTGTCAAATTATGACCCATCTATGTATTATAAGAAATCTATTTATAGAGCAAAACTCAACAAAATATGTGCCCGTTGGCATGTCTCATGAAATGAAGGGGAAATATATGATTCACTTGAACTGCTTACCTTTCTGTATCTGAGGTAGATTATATATCATGATTCCAGAGACTTTGAACTATAGGAAATGGAGAAATCCCACCCGGAGTCATATTGTTATATTTATCTATCTATCTATTTATTTATTTAATTTTTTGAGACAGAGTCTCACTGTGTCACTCTAGGTAGAGTGCCATGTTGTCACAGTTCACAGTAACCTAAAACTCTTGGGCTCAAGCAATCCTCTTGCCTGAGCCTCCCAAGTAGATGGGACTATAGGTGCCTGCCACTACACTGGCTATTTTAGTAAAGATGGGGTCTCACAGCTCGGCACCCATAGCACAGTAGTTACAGCACCGCCTATAGTCCCCTCTTGCTTAAGCCCCAAGAGCTAGAGGTTGCTATGAGCTGTGATACCACAGCACTCTATGGAGGGTGACATAGTGAGACTCTGTACCAAAAAAAAAAAAAGATAGGTTCTCACTCTTTCTCAGGCTGGTTTTGAACTCCTGAGCTCAAGCAATCCACCTGCCTCAGCTTCCCAGAGTGCTAGAATTAACAGGTAATTATTAACAGCTAATTAACCATGCCCAGCCTCTGGAATCACATTTTTAATCATTAGACTTCACATAGAGCTGTATGCAAATTATGTTAGAGCTACGTTGACTCTGTATAATTCTAGGCCTCATGATCTTTGCTATGACATTTGCATCTTCTTTTCTCAGATGGAGAATGAATAATGGGGATGTTGATCTGACAAGTGATCGCTACAGTATGGTAGGAGGAAACCTTGTTATCAACAACCCTGACAAGCAGAAGGATGCTGGCATCTACTACTGTCTAGCATCAAATAACTATGGGATGGTCAGAAGCACCGAAGCCACCCTGAGCTTTGGATGTGAGTAACGGGAACTTCAAAAAATGGGCAAGTGTATTTAGTAAAAATTAGGCGTGTTTTAATTACTGATAAAAATACACATAGGTGAAAGTGCTAATTCTGTGATGGTCAACTCTCTTAGGTATTTTTATTTTATTAAAATCTTCTGACTATTTCTTAAAGAGAAAATGGATACCCACTTCATTTTAACAAAGGCACGGAAGGCTTATAATGGGTGGGATATTCAAGAAGACATATTTGCTCCCCACACACAGGCTGCAGACTATTGATAATAAGACAAATCAGACATAAGTGAAAGTCTTAAGTTAAAATACAGGAATTCTGCTGTGAAGTTCAAAGCAGATACTAATAAATTCCACTGTAAAAGTCCAGCAGGTAGAGAAGTGAAGAGGAAAGGGTAGTGAGAGGAAGGCAGCATAAGTGACATGGGTCTTCCAAGATGAGTGGACAAATTGTCATGAGGGCTTTAAAAATGCACTTGAAATAGTGGAAGATAATGTCATGAAATAAATGAAGGCCATGGTATGAGTATTTTAAATGACTCCTGAAAATCTAGCATCAGTGGAAGTGCTAAGCTATGCATTCTCAACAGAGCCATTATCACCCTCAAGAGAGCAAAAATTGGTTCTTAGGGGGAGAAAACATCTTAGATATTATAAAATGAAAGTTCAGCCCACCTGGAGATATCTTATTCCTTAGTATTTAACTTCTCTTCTCCTCACAGAAATACATTTTATTTTAATGAACTTAATTATTTGTTTTAAATTTAAATGAAAAATTTCTTTTTATGGCGGCCAGTAATGAAAACCATTTTGAGAAACACTGTGCTAAGTTAAACATATAGGTTGTCCTGAAAGAAAGTTGTACGTACATTGGGGGCAATGAGTTGGCCCAGATGTTCTTCAGAAGTTATTTTATAGTCAGCATTTAAATCTTTTGTGAAATGGATTATAGAATGAAATTAAAATGACAGTTTTAAGAAGCTCAATGGAAGGGATGGAGTCAGAAAGAACATAAGATAAAATTAGTATGGTGAAAGTGGCAACGTAAATAATATACATTATCCATGAGGAAAGCATTAACTGGTTGCATCATACTGAAAGAAAAAAATTCCTGAATATTTTTTTTTTCAAGCAAAGTCTAGTCAAAAGGCAAGAACATTCTGCTTTCATTAAAAATGGAATGACAGCAAGAAAAACCAATTTCAAGGATGAGAGAAAGCATTTGAGTGATTGTTTCAGAGGTATAGAGACGTTAAGTTATCCAAGTTGAAATGTCAAGTAAGCAGTTGAGGAGTGGGATGGCATTTGAGTGGGACATGAGGACTAGAGATAGGAAGGATTCCCTCAAAGAGGGAACAATTAAAATTGATGGTTATTTGAAAGTCTGGGGTATATTGAGAGAAGTGAAAAATTAGATCTTATAATTTGGGTACTGATCAAAGGTTAAAAAAATAGGAAGAAAGATGGACTAAAACAGAGTGAACTTCATTAAAATATGAAGAATTGAAAGAGTATTGAGGAATCAAACCAATTGTGAGCTCCGAATATATAGAAAAGAGTAAAGGAAATTAGAACTGATGCAAACCCAGGATGTAAAAGGAGCAGGGATCAGACACTTTCCCCAACTGGGATCCCGCCTTGTACTCTTAGTCCTTCCTTGACATCTGAGTCCTCCCTCTGGAAGAGAAATGACCTTCAAATGAGTCCATTTCTCAAAGTCATTCCTCTTAACTTTCTTGCGTTAGTAGATCTCTGTGTCTGTCCTCATTATATTTCCAAATAGCCTTAATAAGATTCTCTCCAAATCTGAAATTAAAGTCTTTAAGATACGTATAATCTTTATGGTTGTCAAGCTGTTTTTCAGTACATGTAGGCATTGAGCCCATCACAGAACTTTTCAATAGTGTGTACAAACCTCACTGTGTAGAAACAAGGAGTTGACTTTCATGGGCCTCACCAAACCAACTGAGACTTACTCAATCTCAAAAGTGAGTTAGTTACTGAAAAGGAAGTTGAATGAATGATGATGTATTGAGCAGAGAGTGAATATTTTCCTTTTATTCTCTTGTACTTAGATCTTGATCCTTTTCCACCTGAGGAACGTCCTGAGGTCAGGGTAAAAGAAGGGAAAGGAATGGTGCTTCTCTGTGACCCGCCCTACCATTTTCCAGGTAAACTTAGTTCCATTATGACTGTAAGTACCTGTCAAGTAAAATGGGCAAATTTCCATTTCCTATTAATAAATACTACATTATTAATTACCACGTGAGCCTAACAATCATAGCTTATTATTAATTAAATGAGACAGTATTTGCATAGCCTTATAATATACCAGTCACCAATGGTTATAGAGGCTTCCAACATTAGCTCATTGATCAGATGTCTAATCTTTTCGTTCATAAACATACATGCAGGTTATGTCCTTCTTCCATTTCCTACTACCCAGGGAAATTATTCTGGATTTCCTGGGAATTATTCCTGAAATTAAAAAGTACCAAGGAATGATGTATGATGAATCAGTTTCTTACAATTCAATGTCTACAAAATTCTATGAACTATAACCAAACACTAAAAAGGGACATAATAAGTTATTAATCTCTTTAGGAGCACCAGTCTGTAAGAATAACCATCCATTTCAAAAAATGAACTACATAAATGTCCTCTGTCATGACAATCAATACTTTGAATATGTGGTTTTTTGTAATTTGGTGTGACTAATATGAAAACTGAGAAAGTGCTAATTAAAAGATGAATGAGTCATTTATTTCCACCATTTTTTTTTTTTTTTGAGGCAGAGCCTCAAGCTGTCACCCTGGATAGAGTGCTGTGGCATCACAGCTCACAGTAACCTCCAATTCCTGGGCTCAAGTGAGTCTCCTGCCTCCACCCCCCAAGTAGCTGGGATTGCAGGTGCCCGCCACAAAACCCAGCCATTTTTTGGTTGCAGCCGTCATTGTTGTTTGGTGGGCCCGGGCTGGATTCAAACCCACCAGCTCAGGTGTACGTGGCTGGTGCCTTAGCCCGCTGAGCCACTTCCACCATTTTGATGTGTTTTATTTATCATCTATCTCCTTGAAATAATATATGAGTATCACTTTTTAGAAATAAAAATATGTTTTGTATTCTTATAGTTCTAATACTAGGTCATAAATTCAACTTTAAACATCTCCATGGAGAATGAAACATAGGCTATAAAAATGGTTTGGGGTATAACACATCAATCTGATATATGTGTGTGTACATAAACACATGCATATTTTGCACAAAAGTATACAAATATAGTCCATGCAAAATTATATATTTTTACATTTATTTATTGTTCTGGTTGTTTACATATAAAATATTGGTAATTTTGTCTGTAATAAGAGAAAGATAACTTGAAAAATATAGGAGAAACATATAAAATTCAAAATGTTGTAATAGCCTTTCAATGAGAGAAGTCTTTCCCTTAAAGAACTGCTGAAACTAGGAAAAAATATTCTCTCATTTTTATAGCCTTTCCCACAAAGTAATGATCACAAATAATCAATGCCTACATTTGAGCATATCCAACACTGTATGGACTTCATTCTATCACTCATTGACTCAGCAAATCTCTTGTGAGCACCTGTTATATATTAGGCACTCTTTACGCTGCAGAAATACCTCAGTGGAGCAAAACAGGCAGAGTTACCAACCCTCAACGACCTTCTAATGGGACAGATAGACAATAAGATAAATTTCTTTTTTTTAAGTTTGAAATGAATTTATTTATTTATTTATTTTATTAAATCACAGCTGCATACATTAGTGCAATCAAGGGGTACAATGTGCTGGTTTCATATACAATCTGAAATGTTTTCATCAAACTGTTTAACATAGCCTTCATGGCATTTGCTTTCTTTTTTTTTTTTCAAGTGGTAAGGCAGAATTTATTTACAGAAAACGCTACAGCTCCTGGTAGAGAGAGAGAACTCAAGTGGGGAGAGAAAAGCTCTCTCTATCTCTCCCGGTCTTTCCCCGTCTCCCCCTTTAGGCTTTTAGTCTTGGGGTATATATAGGTGTATGGATTCCTTGGCCAGGAAACGAATGAACACAGTCCCTTCCGCCTGGGGCAAGGTGAATGAATGTATCAATGAACGAACACAGTCCCTTCCTCCAGGGCAAAGTGAATGAATGTATCAATGAATGGACACAGTCCATTCATGGAATTGAGGCCTAGGAAATTCACATAAAATTGACCTAGGCATAGGAAATGGGGGTTCCACATTTAGTCGTAAGTGTAAATTGAAGGAGACACCCAAGGCACAGGTGTCTCCTCGGCAGTTGTCCAGCCTTTTTGGCTATTGGAGCCTCTGGTGGGCGTTGGAGGTCCCCCTGCTAGCCTGTCATCCAGCCCGCTGGCTCGGCTGCCGCAGCACCGACACCGCCAAGGAGGAGGCGGCAGGTCCGCCGGCTCCGCTGAGCTGGCTAGGGCGCCAAATGTCCTGCATCAATTCTCCCTCTCCGAGATAAATTTCTAAAAGACATATAAAATGTTAGATATTTACAGATAAGTGCTAGGGAGAAAAGCCAGTGCAGGAAATGGGGGAGGGTAAGTGTGGAGGGGATGGCTGAACTTTCATGAAGAGCATCTCTGGGAACTTTGAATACAGACCTGAAGGAAATGAATGTACTGACGGTACTCGTGTCTCAGAGAAGGACAAGCCAGGCAGCTGGGGCCGCAAGAGAGAAGGCCTGTGGGACTGTGGAAACCCGTGGAAGCCAGGATGGCTGCGTAGAGTGAATAAAGTCGAGAGCAGCAAAAAATGAAATAGAGAATACAAGGGCTGTATTGTGGAGACTTATAACTCATAGCAATCACTTTGGTTTCTGCTTTGAATGGGGTTTGCTTTGGAGGGCGCTGAGCGGAGGCGTCACACGACAGGACTCAAGTTTGTGAAAAGATGACCCTGACTATAGTTTTAAGAAAAGACTTGGAGAGGGTAAAGGCGGAATCAGGAGGTCGGTTAGGAGGTCATTCAATAATCAAGGCAGCAAAACGACAGACCAGAGTTGTAGCAGTGGAAGTGGGGAGACAAACCTGGATATAATCTAGATAAATAAAATATATTGTGTTCTATATGGGAGTGTAGATATATTTTGGTTAAATTCTAGATGTATTTTGAAGGAGAAGCCAAGATGCTGTGCTGGCTGACTTTAGGAGAGGGCTAAGAGAAACAGTGGAGTCCAGGTGGCCTCGAAGATTTTGTCACCTTCTCCTGGAAGGATGAAGCCGCCCTTACTTCAGCTGAAGGAGAAGCTGTGGAAATGTTAAATGTGAATTGTCCGTTAAACTTCTGAATGGAAATCCTATCCGCAGTCCCGTATGTGTGTGGAGCTCAGGGGGAGGTATCTGAGCTGGGAATATCTATTTGTGATTCATCATCATATAGATTATTTTCAAGGCCATAGGACTGCCTGTGATTACTTATGAATAAGAACAGTTAGGAAGGGGGAAGAAAGGGTCCGAGGGACAGTTTGCTCCAAGATTTATCTAAGGTAAGTCCTGCTTCCTACCTTTGTGGTATCTCAAACCATAGAGAATTTCATGCACCAAAACAAGGTTCACAGAAGCTTACATTCATTAAGCTGAAAGAGTCATCTGCTTCTTCATCCCAACAAAGACATTCATATTTACTTGGGAAAAATAAAAACAAACCATAAGTTGATTTTACATGAGTCCAAGAAACATCATTAATCACAATAATGTGGATGCTCCATCTACTTCTGTTAGTTTACCTTCTTAGAAACTGTATAGTGTCTGTGAACAGTAGACAAGCCACCTTCAACCAACCTAAGAACAGATATTTTCTTCAAAACTGTGTGTGCATATGTGTACTATTTTCCTATTTCTGTGCTATATCTCCCCTTCCTCCTTAATACAGTTACATTAAGGTTTTATTCTTTACAGCTTAGAGAGGTTCACTGGCTTGAGAATGCAAAGGAATCTATTTTGGCCTCTCAATCACTAAGAACCTTACATTGAAGGCCATTGTTTATAGCCTTCAAGCCCTATTATACTAGCTGGTGATCTGGATTTCAGCCCTTACTATGTTGAATACACTTAGGCATGTCCACATTTTTAATTTCCTTGTGTAAAATTTTGTCACCTACTCCTTAGACATGTTACAGGCTTTGAATTTAACAATGTATTTAAATTGAAAATAGTGAAAGGGATATGTAATTTCAATAGATTAATGTTAAAGTAAATAAAATATATCTTAGTATATTCAGTATTTTGGATCCACAATTAGTATTTAGTATATCTTACTACTTAGAGTAGTGAGCCTGAATTCAGTATTATAGAGATGTGACCTCCCTCATTTACACACAGGGAAAATATCCAGAAGGAAACCTGTTAGATTGCACTATGTTTTTCTTGGGATTTAGCTGCCCTACAGTTCCTCACGAAGGGGTTAACTCTGATCTAACTAATTTACTCATCAAGAGTGATCACAAATGGATTTCAGTAGAAATATTTCCTCAACTTTATAATAACATTTGATATACAACTGCTTTCCTGCTGCTTACATCACCCAGATTAAATGCTCAACAAACATCCGAGGAGGGAAAGAGTGGAAGAGTAAGTTTGCACATTAGATTGAGTGTAGGAGATTAAATTTCATGAAAAGGAAAATTCACCTGTTTAGGTTTTGTCTTATTATATAGTGATAAATAATTAAAAATGTGTAATACTTTAAACTCTTAGACTCTCAAAAATTAAAACATACTGCTTCATTTTCGGCTAATCGTTTGTCACTGTAACCGTCAAAAATTGAATTACTGCATCTTACAAAATATAAATCGTGTCTTTGTATATTGCAAGAAAGAGGATGGAGGAAAAAAATAATTCATCATTTGAAGCACGGATACTATTGGTAAAATACGAAATGCCAAATTAAATTCACCTGTAAGAATTTAAAAATGGGTAAGAAAGGAGGGGTATACTTAAGAGAAATAAATCCTGGGGTATGAAATGTGATTGTGAATGAATCGCAACAGACTCCTAAGGTCAGCATAAGGACAGACAGGAGTGGGAGAGAAGGGTAGGGGGTACATTAGCTCACAGTTGAACTTGGCATAAATTTCCTTCTAAGCATGTTTAATATGTAGTTTACTGAGTTGAAGCACTGATCAGAAGCTGTGGTGACTTTCTGTTGAGGCCAATTTTGAAAAAGACATGAACATCATCTAAAAAGTTTGCAATTTATTCAATTTATTTCTCCAGGTCACCCTAAAGTACCTCAAGTGCCTTTTAAGATGAGAGACATATTATTTAGCAAGGTTTGATAAGTAAAACAATGAAACTGGCAAAATGCACAGTAATTGGCTAAAACAAATTTCTACTGCAATTGTAGTATGGTCCAGACTCTCTTGGGGCTAAGGGAAGAAGTCTTACCTATCTATTGCTGAAAGCAACATTTCTTGCTCATGTGCTGGCACTTACTCTTCCTGAAATATTAATTTTGTGGTAATTTATTATTTAATCCAGTCTACAGTGGGAGGAGAAAAACAGATGATGGCCTTTTCAAAGATGGCTGATTTTGTCATCTGCATGAGCCTGGGAAAGACACAGGAGGAAAATAATCTGTCAAGTCATTGAGGGAGCTGGGTCAGGACCAACTGGCCAAAATGAAATTTCATTCTCAAGTCAGGGAGGCAGGGCAACCATCACTTCAGTTGGGGCACAGCTTGTGGTGATGTTAGGATGGGGGAAGGAGGTTAGAACACCAGTTCTGCTTCCCAGTTGCTGTATGAGCTTAGACGAATAACTTAGCCTCACTAGCCAGGCTCTGGCTACCACATTTAAAAATGGCAAGAGCAATTCCTTCCTCTGTGGTAATGAGTTGATAGCATTAAACACAATTGCATTTATTATTATTTTTCTAAGTGAATGACCTTATGGAGAGGCTAAAATTTGTTACATATATTTAGCTTATTTGTGTTACAGCTCCCACAGGAGCGAGGACCACCTCTGTCTTGTTTACTGGCACACAGAAAGTGTCCGATTTTTGTAAATTAAATATTATTTATTTTTTAAATAAATTAGAGGATCTAAATCAGGCACTACATCATTCAGACCAATTGCTCACTTGTTCAAGAATTGCTTTCACGCTAACATCACCACAATAACTTCTCTGACTGAGCTTTCATCCCTTAATGGTTAAAATTTCACCACTTATCCTTCCTCTTCCATCTCTTATGAGTGGAGCAAAGAAAAATGTCTTAAATTTTGGAGGAACCAAGTCATACAGAAACTGATTAGCCTGATAGAAGTCATGTCTAGAATTAAAATCTAGATCTTTATATTCATACAACCATTGAGTGTCCAGACCATTCTGAAGGTTTTTTGTGGGTGGTTTCTTTTACACGTTATATGTTATAAAATTCCTCCCATTTTAAAAGGAAATACATACATTTTCCTAACTATTTGTTTTTTAAGTTTTTAAAAATTTAATTACCAGAAATCACTATAAAATAATATTTTTCATTTTAACTGAGAATAGGGAAAGCTATTTCACAATCATAAAAGTTCATTCTTCCTTAAAATGTATTGTAAGTATCAGTTCAGGTGAAAGAGTCTGTAATACTTCCTTCTGAATAGGATTGTTCTTGCCTGATCCCAGGATACCATTATTTCAGAAATATAAGCAGTCCTCTAAATTTCCTTATATTCTAATTATTCTGTGACCCTAAATCAACCTAAAGATAATAAATTAAAATAATCCAGTCATTTGCAGATCCACTTGTCTAGAACGACATATGCTAATGCTAACTCTTGATTTGGAGGCTGATTTTGGTAGTTTGATTTTCTTCCTCTTTTTTCCTTTACCTGTATTTTCTTTTTTTTTTTTTCAAAAATGAACTTATACTACTTCTATATTGGAAAAGCAAGATTAAAAATGAATATAATTCTCTTTACTGTTTTTCTGCTGTTGTATAGGAAATGACATAGCTAAACTAAATACTGTATCGTGTCCAGGTTATTAGTCCCAACCACGCAGTGCTTGTATCATGTGCATTTCTTTTAGTGTATTTCATTCATTGCTCCTACACACTTTTTTTGTGGCTTTAGTAGTCACACTGAGTTCCCTGAGGGAGAATAGTAGTTTGTCATGATTATTCCATCCCTAAAAGACACTTGAGTGCTATTAAATCTTGACTTTCAACCATTATAAATCTGAAATCCTGTTGAACTTGACCTACAGAGAATGTCACTTACATTCTTACAAGTAGTTATTGTCTTCCCCCTGCAAAGATATTTTAAAGGGAAACATTATTTCGTGGCCTGGAATTGTGCCTTGCCTTGGGTTTCGTCTTGTGTATTTGTTGAAAGACTGCTTGGGAGTCATTCATCAAAGTAGAGAGGAGAGATGCAAATAAAAAACTATTGGAAAAAACATCAACTTAAAAAGAAAATTTAGTTTTGGGCTTAACTAGATAGTGTGTTTAGCCAAAGGAATTTCTTGGGGTTAAAATTTGCCATATGACACATTTCCTAAGAAAACCACTGATATGTTTTTTTCCCTGATTATGCGATTCCCTCTTTTTAATGTTACTACAAGATATTGTGGAAGCTCATTTCTGAGTCTATAATTTAAAATAGGTGTTCACAAAAAAGAAAAAAAAAGAGAGAGATAAAGCCACAGTATAATAAGTCATCTGGATTTGGTTTATAAAATGCAATAAGGCAGAACTATCATGGGCTTTGGAATTATTACCCTAGATACAAGATCCCAATTCTACTTAATGGTCATGAAGTTCTAAGCAAGTTATGTAAGTTCTTCAAGTTTCACTTAAGGCCCCAATGAAGTACGAAGTAAGTAGAAGTAAGAATATTAATAGTTCATGATATAGTAGATATAGATAAATTTGTGATCACATAGTATGATGCATATATTGATACAAAATATGGTAGCTATTAGAAAGTTTGCACTAATTTTGTCTTATATTTTTTCCACCATTTTCTCTGCAATAACCTCTATTAGGTCATATGATAGCTGGTTACTAGAAAAATAGTATCTAGTAAGCAATTATTGTCTTCTAGATGATCTTAGCTACCGCTGGCTTCTAAATGAATTTCCTGTGTTTATCACGATGGATAAACGAAGATTTGTGTCTCAGACGAATGGCAATCTCTACATTGCAAATGTTGAGTCTTCGGACAAAGGCAATTATTCCTGCTTTGTTTCCAGCCCTTCTATCACAAAGAGTGTGTTCAGCAAATTTATCCCACTGATTCCAATACCTGAGCGTAAGTATTTTATTTGTTTTGCCATTTTCACAAGGTTGTTTGCTTATGGTATATGTATAACAATGAGAAGTAACTTCCAGTGGGAAGACTAGTTGGGTTTTCAGGAAGAACATTAAAGAAGGTAAGCAGTTGGAGGGGGCCAAAGGCTTGGACCAGAGCTTTTGATTTTGAAAACATTCATCTAATTAAATTGCTATAACAAGGCTGAGTTCAGTGTAGTTGCCTCCAGCTCAGGAAATACACAGGTGTCTCATTCATTGGTCAAAGGCTCCTATGTTGGTTGTAGTGGGAACCCCTGGCACCTGCTTTTTGTCTCAGGGCTAGTCTGACCTCTTAGTAAGTTCACCAAGAAACTTAATGATTAGATCGAAACAAACAATAGTGGTGGCAGAGTTAGAAAAAAAGTTCAGGTTGGTGATTTTGATTTTTAAGGAGCTATGTGATTAGCAGAGGGTGCCACCACAATGGCACCATGTTGCCTGGACACTGGCATACTGATCGGCCTTTCTCCAGGCTCCACTGGACTACTCCCCTTTCTACAATGCACTGCTGCTTCAGAGAAGCATGTCAGAATATATTGCTTCCTTTCCATTATTTCTATCCCAGTCCTCTTGCCGTGTGAGTTCCAGCTTCGGAGGGGATATCGCCTTGAAATTGACAGACTTAGGTTTGGTTCCTGCCTGTACCCCTAAGTACGGCAGGAAATGGGGAACATGCCCTGGTACCACTGAGATAACATTTTCACTCCTCTCTGCAAGCTAATTTCCTTGACCCTCATCTTCGGTCTGCCTCTCTGACAAATTCCATATGGTATTTTAACCAGATATTATTCTTTCTTATATTATCTCCAGTGTTTTATCTCCTAGATATTCCCAACAACTTACACATTTTCTACGGTAGCCTCATGACAATTACTTCAAAATTACACATCCAAAACTTTTTGTGTGTGTTTAGACCTTAATTCTACCTATATCCTGGATTTGAGCCTTAATTCTAAAAGGCTCTCAAGGCTGTTAAGCTCCAAGTGTTCCAGACACGCCTGATATCTATCTTCCCACAAGATCTCCCCCTTGTCTGGTGTTCTTCAGCTTATTTAGTAACACTATCACTATTTTAATTTTATTAACTCAAGGTAGCCTTTTTTTTTTTTTTTAATCATCAACTCTTTTCTTTCCTTCAACTTCAGGACAGCTAATCAATTGGTTCTTAATTAGTATATAACCAGCTAGGAAGTTTTAGGGGCTGTGGGGGACCCAGAGATAAAGATTTGTCAGCCTGGGATGTGCCCCAGGGATCTGCAAGTTTACCAAGCATCCCAGGTGATTCTGATGAATTGGGTCTTTGATCTACACCTTGAGAAACGTTGATCCAAGAAGCAGGCCTGTTGATTTTGCTTCAGAAATACAGCCTGAATCTGTTGTTTTCTTTCTGGTTTCAGTGGCTGTATCCAGGATTTGCTCTCACCTGTTTTGACTGAATTAATGAAACAGCCACCTTTAGATCTTTGTCTTCTATAATTTTCCTCTCCATGCTCCATCCTTTAAAATCGCCAAAAGGGTCTTCTACTTAATCCAAAAGTAAGGTCTATATTAATCTCTTACCAAGTCCCACTGGTAGTTGCTCACTGAGAAAATTAGTCTCAAAATCTCTAATACCATGTTTTAAGTCCTTTTAGAGTGTGGGTTCAAGTTCACCTTCAACTATATATACTTTAATATCGTTTGATTTCCTAGATATTTTTGATTCTTTGCACACTCCTGAACTTTGTCATAAAGTGCTAATTTCTCACCCTGCCCTGGTTTAGTTCAAACGCTGTCTTGACTGAGATTCCTACCACACTTACATACTTTAGACTTTCCTCCTTGGCTGTTACCATTTCGGACTACTTATTATGCCTTGGCTTGGGTATCAAATTATTGTGTATCTATTTGTCTTTTTAGCATTAATAGTATAAAGTACCCACTCACGTTATGATCCTAAACAATGCATTTCACCTTTTCTAAGCTTGTTTTTTTTCCCCTTTAGGACTGAGGAATTTGCACATCTTTCAAGACTGATATGCTAAATAAATGAAATAAAGTATTTTGATGAGCTTAATGTTATTTGAATAAATGATTTATTTCTTTCCATCTCTCCTTCCCTCTTTTCAATTTGTTTCCTTTTTTGCCCTTCAAATCTGTGGATACTTCTTTCTTCTTTTCTTGCTTTGACCCTTTCTTTTCTTTTTCTTTTTTTGAGACAGAGCCTCAAGCTGTCCCCCTGGGTAGAGTGCCGTAGCATCACAGCTCACAGCAACCTCCAGCTCCTGGGCTTAAGCGATCCTCTTGTCTCAGCCTCCTAAGTAGCTGGGGCTACAGGCGCCCTTCTCCCTCATCTCCTTTCATCTTTTTCTATCTTCCTGAGCCCCATTCAGTGCCGGTCAAAATGTTTACATGTGTTTGATGCTCTCTAAAGCATTAAATGTGTTTGATGACCTAAATTGAATCTGGTTGGTTACTCAGCTGTCAAAATGAGCTGATATTATTGAAATGCATGGTGAAGTTACACTGTACACATATATGAACACTGTGTATAAGGAAATCAGTCTATACACTATGACATGACCAGCATCTACCCTGAGAAAAGCAACCCATAGGGAACCAGTTCTAATCCTATAGATACCATGATATTAAAATGAACACTGTTATGCTTAATAATCTGTGGATATCTGTGCTTCTCTTAATATTAGGAACGACAAAACCATATCCTGCTGATATTGTAGTTCAGTTCAAGGACATATATGCGTTGATGGGTCAAAATGTGACTTTAGAGTGTTTTGCGCTTGGAAAGTGAGTATATTTAAACTTTGCATCAACATATATAGAAATATGCTAATTTTGTACCATTTTAGAAAAATGCTGTGATTATTTAGCTGTAAACATAAAGTAATTTTCTTTCAAGAGTATGGAGCTTTACCACTTTATCTTGTATTTAAAGTCCTGTTCCTGATATCCGGTGGCGGAAGGTTCTAGAACCAATGCCAAGCACTGCCGAGATCAGCACCTCAGGGGCTGTCCTCAAGATCTTCAATATTCAGCTGGAAGATGAAGGCTTATACGAATGTGAGGCTGAGAATATTAGAGGAAAGGATAGACATCAGGCAAGAATCTATGTACAAGGTTGGTATTTTATTTTAATTTTATATAAATTCAATCAACCTCTTATTTGGAGCCATTTCCATACTTGAAAAGCAACTATATAAGGATTAATAATTTTAAAAGCAGCGATGCATATGGCATCATGCAGACGAATGAAATATTTACCTTATGTCTAAGTTACAACTATAGAAGTTACGAACTTATTCCTTTGGTATTATAGTTAAGGGTGATGAATTTATGGTAGGGTTCTTGCTAATTAACATAGCTGTTCACTCCCTCCATTAGGCTCCTTTTTCAATGCCTTTTTATTTATAGAAAAACATATGTCTTATGATTTACTTTAAGCCAGTACTTTACAAACTTCAATGTGAATAAAAATAACCTGGAAGGCCTGTTAAGACACAGATTGCTGGGCCTCCCCCTCAGATTTTTTGATTCAGAAGGTCTAATAGGGGCTCATAAATTTGTATCTGTAACAAGTTCCAAGGAGATGCCAACACTGTTAGTCCTGGAAGCTCACTGTGAGAACAACTGATCAAAAGAGTCATTTTTCTTTGGCAAAATTATCTTGGCACGAACTTTTGATTTTCACACACTAAATTCATATCTGAGAAGATATAATTTTTTCAGGCTACACCAGAAACTTTTCAGGCTGAAATCATCTCTGTAACATCCTTGCAGGATGTTAACCTGTAACCTTGCCACCTGCAAGGTTCATCTCTATAACATGAACCTTGCAGGTGGCAACTGAGTAAACATCTAGGGCTTCTGCAAGATTATTGACTTTTAACTCTGACTACTGCCCCCCTTTGACTTAGTATTAAAAATCCTGACATTGAACCACACTCTCTAAATGTGTTGTCACCATCACCAACACATGGTGACAACACCATGTCCACTTCCATTTAAGTTTCATCTCTCTGTCTTTCTTCTTGGGGTCACCAGCAACACCCATGTTGCTGAAGCTGACAATTGATTCTCAGTTATATCTTGTCTGATCTAACAGTCGTAGAGGTCCCAGTTGATTCCTCCCCCTTCCATGATCCACTTTCTGCCATGAGTGTCCAGAACCCACACTTTATTAGTCTCCTGTGCACCCCTCTCATGCTCCCTTTGTCTCCTAACTCCATGCCTTTTTGAGTGGTCAGGGTTTGGTCTTTGATCTCATCATGATCATGGCTTCAGATGCACTCTGTACCCTGAAAGCTCTAACCCAGAATATTTCCCTGAACTTCAGACTTCTATATCCAAGGCTTCAATCACATTAACTTGATACAAGGAGATGTAAGTGGAGTGGCCTCTTAAGAGGAAGAAAATTCTGGCTAAGATCCCTTAAATTTTTGAAATAAAGCTACCAGATTCTATCAGGTTTCTAAAACTTATGGATCTGTTTTTATATAATACATTAAGAAATCTACACCACACGTTCTCAGCAGAGTAGAATTCTGACTTGTCTACTATCTAATGTGTTAGAGGAATGAAGGTGATAATATAGGTCTTTATCGGAAGTATTTTAAGGGAACTAGTATTTCCCCTTTACTACTGAGGCATACTAAGTTTTATCTTTAGGTCCGATGAAAATGCCCAAAGACTATATAATTAAACTATATATAGAAGGCATCAGGCACATTTAATTATTTATTCTTCTCATTGGTAATGTCTTTATAAACAATGTGAAGCCAAGGCAGGAAAGGTGCTGATATTCCTGTATTATGTACTGCTAGAGATTTTATACAAAATAAAGCCTTTATCAATTAACATTAACATATTCACCAATGCTCAGTTTTTAAAAATTACCTCCAGATCAAGTAGAATGATATTGAAATATTTCTTCTTTTTTTATTGTTTATAAGATTTCTGGAATTGCTTGTCTTGTA
>CAUYRH010080762.1:0-62158 GCA_963574655.1 Perodicticus potto
TTTTGGCCAAACTAACCAAAAATAGAAAATTAAAGTCCATAGTATCATCAATCAGAAATAACAAAAGCAAAATAACAACAGACACCTCAGAAATTAAAAAAATCCTTAGTGAATACTACAAAATACTTTATTCTCAGAAACATGAAAATACGAAAGAAAGTGACCATTACTTGGAAGCATGCCAACTTCTTAGACTTAATCTGAAAGAATTGGAAATGCTGAACAGACCTATATCAAGTACTGAAATAGAATTAACTATATGAAATCTCTCAAAAAAGAAAAGTCTGGGACCAGGTGACTTCACATCAGAATTCTACCAAATCTTTAAAGAAGAACTAGTACCTATATTACATAACCTTTTCCAAAACATCAAAAAAGATGGAATACTTCCTATGGAGCAAATATCACTCTGATCCCCCAAATAGGAAAAGACCCAACAAGAAAAGAACACTATAGACCAATATCTTTAATGAACATAGATGCAAAAATATTTAATAAGATCCTAGCAAACAGAATCCAGCAACACATCAAACGAATTATACACCATCCCAAGTGGGTTTTTTTGCAGGGTCTCAAGATTGGTTCAATATACACAAATCTATAAATATAATACACCACGTAAACAAACTAAAAAACAAAGACCATATGATTCTCTCAATTGATGCGGAAAAAGCTTTGGAGAATACCTGGCATCCCTTCATGATCAGAACAGTTAAGAAAATAGGTATAAAAGAGACTTTTCTTAAACTGATAGAGGGTATCTATAGCAAACCCACAGCCAATATCATATTGAATGGAGTAAAATTGAAAACATTTCCATTCAGATCAGGAACCAGGCAAGGTTGCCCATTGTCTCCACTGGTTTTTAACAATTGTAATGGAAATCTTAGCCATCTCAATCAGGCAAGAGAAGGCGATCAAGGGTATACAAATAGGGTCAGAGCAGATCAAACTTTCACTCTTTGCAGATGATATGATTTTATACCTGGAAAACCCCAGGGACTTAATCACAAATCTCTTAGAAGTGATCAGGAATACACTCAGGATAGTGTCTCAGGATACAAAATCAATACTCACAAATCAGTAGCTTTTATATATACCAGTAATAATCAAATGGAAAAAACAGTCAAGGACTCTATTCCCTTTACAGTTTTGCCAAAGAAGTTTAAAAATTTTTGAAAAGAAAAGAAATCTATCCTGAAAGTAAATATTTCAATTTCCTCACATATTGGACAGAAATTTTTATGTATCATTTACCATATCCCAGCACAAGGGGCAGAAAGTACAATGTGTAAAGAAAGACTTGGAACCTTGGGTGGTGCCTGTGGCTCAAGGAGTAAGGTGCCAGCCCCATATACTGGAGGTGGCGGATTCAGGAAAAAAGAAAAAAAAGACTTGGAAACTTGTGGTGAGAATCACTTATGAGTTCAGTTTTATACCCCAGAAAGATATGTTGAAACCCTTGACATCTGTGGTTGTGACCTTATTTAGAAATAGGGCTTTTGAAGATAGCATTCAAAACAGCCCCTTCCACCTTGTTGGTGAATGTGCCCCCACTTGTCAATGTCCCCATTGTGCAGTGCCCAGAGCTGGATATAATTAAATTCTACTAGCCTGGAAAGCTTGCTGCATAGTTGATCTGACACATTTAGTGATTTATTAACTTAATCTGCAAACGTAATGAGAACAACTGTGCCTGGCTGGTGGTGAACAGATGATAAGTTATGGTCCCATCTTGGTCCTCAAAGAGCTTACAGATAATGAATTTAAGATGAGGTGATAAGAACGGGCCTTATCCTATATGACCAATGCCCTTATTAGAAGAGGGACATTTGATGTAGAGACACATAGGAAGAATACCATGTGAAAATGGAGACAGAAATTAGAGTGATGAATCTGTCAACTAAGAAATGTGAAAGGTTGTCACCTGTCATCAGAAACTAAGATACAGGCAGGGAACAGATTTTTCTGGGGAACCCTTAGAAAGAAGCAACTCTGAAGATTCCTTGATATCACACTTCTAGCCTTGGGAAGTGAGAAACAATAAATTCTGTTGTCCTAAGCCATTAAGTTTGTAGTGTTTAGTCATGGCAGCCCTAGAAAACTAAGCACTACTAATTATCAAAAAGGGTAAAAAGATACAGTTCATCGAGCAGTGAATCTATAGCCAGAGAAGTTCTCTGTAGGAAGGTGCTATTTAAGCAAACACTTGAAAAAATGAGTGAGCTTTGTTAAAATCTGATTAAACATGTACTCAATGTCAAATACTTTTTGAAATTCATTTACTTATGGCCCAATATGCAAAAGCAACTTGAATCCATAAATTATGTATTGGGGTGGAGAATCCATAAATTGTGTATTGAGGTGCTTCTAGGACTTCTTAGACTTGTAAATATCAGGAGAATATAGCAGAGAAATTAAATTTGGTTTATTTCCCTGGCACAGGCTATTGTCTTAGAGGTCAATTTTTGCAAGCTTAGACCAAAAGAGTCTGCAGAGTTAAGTAAGAGAAACATAGCTTCTGAAATTTCAAGTTTATAGAACCTATAACAAGAGAAGTTGCCTTATGCAACAAAGAGGGTGAGGTAGGCCTTAGACATATTTTTATTTTCTAATTATTTTTCAAATAAAAGATTAAAATAGCTTTAATTATGATCTTGATTTGAATCTTACTCAAAATAATCTGAAAAAGCCATCTAAATACATATGACCACCAGGCCTGGGAAGAGCAGCTGAAAGGACTATTAAGATATACATGACATAATTTATTAGTAAAAATATTATTATTTTAATTTTCTTTCTCATCTGGAAGGAAAAACCCATGAACTAGTATAAGTTTCAACTACCCTACTTATTGGTAATCTATGGGGCATTTGAAATAATCACGTTAGACTACTAAACTTTCTTGGGGTCAACTTTATGAAAAACTGCTGGGAAAATTTTAAAAAATTGAAGAAAATCATGATAATGTACATAAATATTATAAAACATCATGTACTTCTCAAACATAGGAAAAAATAATACTTTTGCAATAACAGGAAAATTTGCTCATTTTTATTATCAGATAACGCATGTTCTTATTGGGATATTTATGCTGTTACAAGTGGACAATTAGTATCTTAGGTAAAACTTGTTAATGTCACTAGCCAGCTCAGTTAGTGCTAGTCAGGCAAGGCAGGGAATTTACAATTATAATTGTTTCTAGGCTCAGTGAGAGCCTGTACAGTTGGTTTTTAGGAAAAGAGATTTGTGTACTTCTGAGCTGATTTTTTGTTTCTTACTAATTCCACTTACGTGACAATTAAATTGGTTCCCAGAAATTACTTCAGCAACCTCCTGCAACTGCTTAATATTAAAAAATTAAATTAAATTAAATAGGCCATCACTTGCTGAATAAGAGTTTTCTAAAATAAAGCATCATATTTTTAGTGAGTTTGTGCAATTTTAGTGTCAATTTTTATTTTTATTTTCAAAGTTTATTTTACTGATAGATAATAAACTGAGATTTTCTTTGATTCCTTAGGAAAAAACAGGTAATTTTGCAGACTATTTGACAACTATTGTTATACTACAATGAAGTGCTGCCTTTGAGTGATACCTGATAGATTTTGTTTTTAATGTTAGTCTGTTAATTGTCCCAGGAGAAACCATACCATCTGGTGTTAATCTCCTGGAGTTATCATTTCCCTTTAAATTAGGGCCATGGTTTGATCTGTCTCAACCAAAAGCATATCACAGAAGTGATACTGTGTCAATTCCAGAGCTAGCCTTTTTATATGAGGGATCTTTTGCCCTCCATATATAAAGTCCTTCTATCTTGTTGGAGAGACCAATTGATAGGAGAAAAGCTCAAAGGGTACACAGAGAAGAAAAAGCCCAAATGTCTTCCAATCTCAGCTTAATCCAACTCTCAGCAGACTCAGTAGTTGAATGTAGCTGTGTGTTTGACTACTGGCTAGAATACCGGAAAGCTCAGCTGAGCCCTGATTAACCAATCATGAGCAAATAAAATAGTTGTTTGGAACTACTAAATGAAACAGTGAGCTATTACACAGATATGGAAAGCAAAAAAGAGTTACAGTGTGGTATTTGGAGTTAGCACAAACACTTTTAGATTTATAAAGTTGTGGGTGGTCATTAGTGGTATGGTGTGAATGAACTGATAAGTTACTATGGCTTTGCAGCCTGGCTGACAAAGACTTCCTTATGCTTTAACCAGGAAATATCATCATTCAGTTAGACCTGTCAAAGAAAGAACTCTCTGGACACTTTCCCAGGGCAACGTGGAGGCATAAGACATATTCTACATTACAAGTATATCTACTACTGTTCTTGCCACCTGAACCCACTGAAAGAACTGTTGTTTTTTGCCTGAGTAGATATGGAAGATCCAGTATTTTCCAGGAACTGTTAGGCTTTCCACATATCATTCCTAGAGTGATGAGGTATACCACTTAAATATGTCACTATATTTAAGCAAAACATCAGCATTTTATACAGCTGGGAGAATGGGCACCAAAGACCCTATTCTTAGTAAAGGAAAGCACCAAGAAAAAGAGGAAAATTAAAAAGTAAGCTGAGTGAGTCAGAACAAAGAAAAGTCAGCTAGTTTACATTTAAACTAGCCATTGCTAGCAAGCTTCCTGCCTTTTCCAAAATTCTAGCCTATTGGGGATATGGCTTCCCAACACCCCTGCTGGGTTTGTGAGCACTCTGAGGAAAAATTGGTCATAGAAGAGACCATGGAAAAGACCTAGAAAGATACATTAACTGGGTTGTTTCCTGCCTAGTAAACAGGCAAAGCAGATACCCATTGTGGAGATTTGCATTTGCCTGAGGCAGAGATGAAGGGAGTAGCTGGAGCCCTGAGATATGGGCAGAAGAGCTTAAATTCCTTATTGCAGAGGAAGATCTTCTGTGGTGGTAATGGGAGGAAAATTCCTCCCTCTCCCAGATTCCTGAGAGGAGATTAATGCTGCTGGTGTTTTACTACACAGGGAACTAGTGGAGTTTAACACCAACTAGAAATCTGTATGTGTGATCTCAAACAGGAGGTTCAGATTTCAGACATCTCAAGACTACTCTTAAGGTTAGTAATAATAATAGGAGCTAATACGCTCACTCAGAAACTGCTGGCATCTTTGTTCCCTCCCTCATCTTACCCTCTGGGCAAATAGACTTCAATAAAAGCAGAGTGCAACAAACACTCTGGACCACTGCTGGAATCCCACAAACAGGCAATGGACCCCTGAAATCCACTTTTAATTCTACTCTATGTCGCATGTCTCTTTCCTTACTGTCATTTCTAACTCTGTATTTCTTCAGCCAGTCCCTGTCAGTTTCCACAGGTCTTAGAAGACCCTGCTCTGGGGTGGGACCCCAACATAATGCTCCTTTGGATCTTGGGACTAGAAAACTCTTTAAAATTTTATATAAGTATGTTTTGGTGAATTCGGATTCTCTTTGTCAGATATCAAATAAAATCTATTTTGTTTGCTTTGGAAGTATGAAAATTATTTAGCTTTTTTTTTTTTGTTTTTTTTGAGACAGAGCCTCAAGCTGTCGCCCTGGGTAGAGTGCCATGGCATCACAGCTCACAGCAATCTCCAACTCCTGGGATCAAGTGATTCTCCTGCCTCCACCTCCCAAGTAGCTGGGACTACAGGTGCCTGCCACAACACCCAGCTATTTTTTGTTGCAACCATCATTGTTTGGCAGGCCCAGGCTAGATTTGATCCCACCAGCTCATGTGTATGTGGCTGGTACCTTAGCCGCTTGAGCCACAGGCACCGAGCCAAAAATTATATTTAATTAGACCATACCAGAAATCATATAAAAAAATTTTGGAACATGGGATTTCTCCTTCTTTGAAAATTTATACTCCATAAAGAAGAAAAACAGAACAGCCTGAAATAATCTAGATTTGTAATAGGCAGGATGGTTTATTTTTTAGCTCTTCTAACATTGCCTATGCAGTGGTAAAGATAATAGTACTTAACTAACAAAATAGGGAATTGGTGGTTAACAGCAAAGGAAGTCCATGCATTTGCCACAAGAAGTAATACAGTAGGACCTCTGTCAGTTGACCACCCAAGGAACTTAACAAACTAGTCAACAGAGGTGGTCAACATAAATAACTAGCCTACTGTACTGATATGTACATGTGATGCCTGTTAGTCTATGAAAATTAGGTCAATGTAAGGAGGTGGTCAACTATAAATGTTCTACTGTAGATACTTGTTAAAAGTATGTGTGTAGCTGTGATATTTGTATACTATGGAATACTATGCAACCATAAAAAGATGGAGATTTTGTAACTTTTGTAAAATCCTGGATGCATTTGGAGAATACTCTCCTAAATTAAGTATCATAAGAAAGGAAAAACAAGCATTACATGTACTCAGTACTAAATTGAAAATAGTAGATCAACAACTCTCTGCTCACATGAGAGGAAACTCTTAATTAAATTCAAGAAGAGGCTCAGCAATTTCCCACCAAAAAGGAAAAAAGTACAGATGCATGGCCCACTTCCTGGGTGAAGAACGCAACTACGACTTGGACTTTGCCTTGCAAATACAAACTGTGTAATCTAATATATGTACTCTTACGTTAATCCAAAATTTAAAAAATTTATAAACTAGTGAAGCCTAAAAGAATACACACAATCTGTGTGTGTATGTGTGCATTTTAACAGTGTGAAAGTAACTTTAAGTGTATCTTTTTAAAAATTCCCTGAAAAATGCAAGTAACATGGTTCTTATAACAACATTTAAAAGCAGTCGTATAAAATTCAATGAAAGCAACGTAATGTTAACTTTTTATGAAGAAAAGTCTAAATGAGAAGAAACATAAGAAAGAACATAAAAATAAATAAATTCAATTAAAACTTTTCCTTAAGGTTATTTTCAAATTTGCTTTATTGAATGAAACATACGCCATAGGTGGGTACTTGTTAGATACCTGGTCATGAAGAATAAAATATATCTTTATTCAAAGGAGAGAAAAAGACCATTCAAGTTAAAAAAAAAAAGTTGAATTGTTTTCCTAGGCTGATATCAAGAAGCATTTTTCCAACATTTTTCTTCTTACAGTTTCATGTTAGGAAAACAATTTATGAAGGACACCCCAGTGGTAATCATAGCAATGACAAAAATTAATTAATGGGACTTGATCAAATTAAAAAGTTGCCTAGCCAAAGAAATATAAGCAAATAGACAACCTACAGAATGGGAGAAAGTATTAGCAAGCTCTACATCCCATAAAGGGCTAATTAAGCAGAGTCTACAGAGGACTCAAGCAAATCACCTAGAAAACATCAAATAACCACATCAAAAGTGAGCAAAAGAGACTTCTTTCAAACGAAGACAGACAAATAGCCAATAAAAATATTTGAAAAAGCTCAACATCACCAATCATTAGACCAATGCAAGTTAAAACCACAATGAGTTCTTAACTTATCCCACATGGAATGGCTTTTATTTAAAAGTCCAAAAATAATAGATGCTGGCACTGATGAAGAGAGAAAGAAACATCTCTATACTGTTGGTTAGAGTACAAAGCAGTACAACCTTTATGGGAAAAAATATGGAAATACCTCAAAGAAGTAAAGGTAGACCTACAATTTGATCCAGCAATCCTACTATTGAGAATTTTAAGGACAGAGAGGTTATTTTATGAAAAAGACACTGGCATTCAAATGTTTATTGCAGCACAATTCACAATTGCAAACATGTGGAATCAACATTAGTGCCTAGTGATTCATGAGTGGATTAACAAAATATGATATATGTATACTTTGGAATACTACTCAGCCATGGAAAAGGATGAATTAAGGCCTTTAGCAACAATTTGGATGGAACTGGAGACCATTATCCTAAGTGAAGTGTCTAAAGAATGGAAAGACAAACACCACATGTGCTCAGTATTGGAACTAACTGAAGAGCACACAAGGGCTTAGAGTTAACTTAGTGGAAGTCAGGTGGGGGTCCTAGGAGGAGGGGAAATATACCTAACAGGTGCAATGAACAATACCTGGATGACAGGCACACTTTTACCCATGACTCACACGTTATAAAAGTTATTCAAGAAACCAAAAAGATTGGTACCTTGCCATACTTTGAAATAAAAAAATTAATTAGTAAAAGTCTCTTCTGGTGTTCAAAAAAAAAAAAAAGTCTCAAAGAACAACTTAACTTTTGGAGCTGCTCATTGTCCTAGTTTGCTCTAGTTGCTATAAAACGTTACCATAGCCTGAATGGCTTCAACATTTATTTCTCACAGACTGAAGACTGGAAAGCCAACATCAAGGAATGGAGTGATTCTGTTTTTGGTGAGGGTTCTCTTCTTAGTTTGCAGATAGCCATTTTCTGGTATTTACACACGTTAGAGAGGAGAGGAAAAAGCAAAGTCTCTGTGTCTCTGCTTGTAAGGTCAAAAATCCCATCATGAGGGCGCCATCTTCTAACCTAATTACCTCTTTAAGGCCCCCATCTCTAAATCCCATCACAGTAGGAATTAGCATTTCAGCATATGAATTTGGGGGAGAGGTAGAATCATTTAGTTCATAACACTCATGGTAATATGTTTCTCTGTCATACACCAGATAAAATGTACTTAACATTTTAACTACTTAATTTTACAGGTCTCTATTCTATAATGTTAAATTCCAAAGAGCTTGATGATAAAAATAAATAAATAAATAAATAAATAAATAAATAAATAAATAAATAAAACATATTTCTTGTGTGTGGGATCGTGTATAATATCACAGCAGGAAAATAAAAAGATATACAATGTGTGCATAGATAGCCCCTACCCTTCATAAGCCTGTCTGTAGGGATGGTAGCTCGAATCAGATCGATCACACACTTGAAAGAATTTGCTCTTTCTTTTTAAGTATGGTTAATTCAATGAATAAATTGTGAACAGACATTTATTTAGGCCATGATATAATGAAATAGGAAAAGATTATGCAAGCTTGTGCTAAATCTATGTAAATATCATGACTGGCAGAAGGTCTAACTCAAAATCTGGAACACAGGAATTAATTGTTATTGTCTGCTCAGAACAACAAATGCATCAGAGTTGAGGATACAAACCAAGGTAAAGTCAACACATTATTATTCCTAATATCAGCTTATTTAGTAACAAAGACTCTCTACTTGACCAAGTTTGGTCAGGCTCCTTTGACTCCTCTGCCCAACTAGGCCCTGAGGTTTGGGCTTCTGTGTGTGTCTTTGCATTGCCCAGTTTGAGCAAGAATCCCATCAAGTCAATTTAACCAGAAGCCCCTTACTCGTGATCTTTCCCCTTAGCAAATTTCATCCACTGACCTCCATCCTGCTCCTCGGTTATAAATCCCCTTTGCCTTTTGCCTATTATTTGGAACTTGAGTTTTCTTTGGCCTTTTTTGCAATACTCCTGCATTTTTACTGTTTTAACTATTTTCTATCTCTGTTTTTTCTTTAAGAACAGCAGAAATTTGAAGCCAGACATAGTAAATGATTTAAAGCATATGCTATACAAAATTTATTATACATAATCAAAACTTCTGTTATAAATATGTTTAAAACACTTACTGAGACCTCTTATGTGATAGATACTGTTCTATAAGCTAAAAATGAAATTTTAGAATTGGAAGGTGATAGCTGCTCTTAGCAATCATTGACTACTTGGAATTCAACCCATTAGCCAGAGTTAAAATTTATGATATTAGTAGAAAAACAAAGGGCATGATCATTAATCACCTTTATTCTTAGGTCAGATATTTTTTTCCCTTTAAAATAGTGGATATTTTTCCATTATAGTAAACACAAGTAAACCTGATTTGTATTCTTTTGTAGATAACTAATGTTATTCTGTATGCTTGCTGTGTGGTGGGGGGTATGTGTATGTGTGTGCATAGACACACAGCTGAGGGAATTTTGAAAAATTTCATAAAAATATGTATTGTGAAAAAGTTATGCCTGTATTTTAAATTTTTTTGCATCAGAATAAACTCTTACTAACTTGGTATAAATATCTGAACAGGATCTAGTTTGAGGCACTAGGATAGATAAGACATGGGATAAAAAAGGACATGAATTCTGCTTTAACTGAAGTAAACGTAAATATCTAATCTACTTTTGGGTGGCAGAATGGTAAAATCAATGATTATTTATGAGACGTTTATGATAACAATGCTCCAAAGAAATTATCAGTCTGAAACTGGATAACTCATTTTAGGAAGTGATGAGGCAATGTTGAAGATGTAGCCCATAACAAAAGACTGTCCATAGCAATTTGTGAGAAAAAATTCATCTTTTTCATGTGCTAATTAAAGATGACCGATAATTAACATTACAAGCCAATACCACCGACATCTCAATTTGTTCAGCTTACACAAATCTGACTGAATAATTCAAGTTGAGTGAACTTTCCACTCAACTGGGTGCAAAAATTATTGTGCCCAGACCAGCTATAGGTAAGAACAGAGCTTTTACTGGAAATTTTAAACAAGGGGAATCAACATTCCAAAGAATTTCTCTGAAAATTTGTGACAAGAGACTAAACATGGCTGTACCAGGATGATCGTGAAGACGGAGCATGACCAAAGCCCTGGAGTGCTCTGGTGTGGGGTGGAAGTGGTCAAGTCACAGGATAAGTGAAGATCCACAGTCATGGCAACTGTTCTTTGGATGCTCAAGGCATTTTCTCTTCTTGACTTTCTGGAGGAACAAATAACAATAACATCTGTCCATTATGAGAATGTTTTGAGAAAGTTAGTCAAAGCTTTAGCAGAAAAAACCTGGGAAAGCTTCCCGAGAGAGTCCTCCTGCATGACAATGCTCCTGCTCATTCCCCTTATCCAACAAGGGTATTGATAGGAAATCATCAGACATTCACCTTATAGTCCTGATTTGGCTCCTTCTGACTTCTTTTTTTTTCCTAATCTTAAAAAAAGTCTGTAAAAGATACCCATTTTGTTTTCAACTCAATGTAAAAAAAAAAAAAAAACAAAAAAACAGCAATGATTAAATTCCCAGAATTCTTAGTACTTTAGGGATGGACTAAATGGCTGGTAAAAATAACTTACAGAAGTGTCTGGACCTTGATGAAGCTTATGTTAAGGAATAAAGTTCATATTTTTTATATTTATAATTTGATTCAATTTTTCCATGAACCTTTTGAAGTTTCTGTAGGTGTGTATTTGTGTATTTTAAACAAAAAACAAAATAAGAAAAAACAAAACAAAATAGACCATACTGGACCAGAGATACTTTTAGGTCCTCCTATGACACCAGCAATTTGACTTTTGAAGATAAGGCAGGTACCAGTTCCTCCACAAGCAGCGACATGAAAGCATTTTAACATCCTTCATTTCTATGGCAGGATCTTAGGCATCTTTCTTTACCAATTATCATGCTATGGTTTTTAAAGCCTTGCTTAAAATCCTGCTATTTGTATCTACGTATGTGCTTGTGTCTAAGTTCTCAAAATTTATAATGATGCCAAAACAGAAAGATAAGTTTTCTGTATGTGATATATTATATAATGTGTCAGCCTCCTATTCAGCACAATTTCCTAAAATTGAAAAGACTGCATACAATGTTCTCGTTACATTAACTAAGACAAGCAAGCAATTTTTCTCGGTTGGTAAATAATTTTAAACATTACTTTGATAATAAAATAGCAGATGTATAATATGAAGCTGAAGGAAAGTTTGCATAATTAAACAAGAAAACCCCATGAGATATGGCCAGGTGGTTTGAGATATGTCCCTTAGATTTCCTGGGATCATGTTTTCATTCTCATTGGCTATTTGGATAGTTCTTTGCAAAATGTCAAGGATTGTTTTAATTAAGAGCAATAGGCAATTATCACAATGCATTCAGCTGTCACATGCATTTAGTTCACTTTATCAGTGCCTTTGCACTGAGGTGAAACTGTTTCTCTTGCTATTCAGTATTGTTGGTCTTCACAAAGACAGCATTTATCTCCCAGGTGAAAATGATTTGCTAGGTTACCAGCACATCAAGGTCAGCCTTGCTTCCTTTTTCCAACTTGGTGCTTCACAGGTTAAGTGTAGCACCCTGGGTGTCCTGACTGCACTGGTGGGTGGGTAAGAGTTTGTATCACTCTAGCATTCAACTCTTGCTAGTGTGGCTGAATTTTTTCCAAATCGCCAGATGGTATTTGATTATATAGATCATAAAGAATAATTGGTATGTAATCATGTACCCAATGCCTTTTTTACCCTTATTTTGCATGGGACACAAGATTGGTGTTTCCATCGTAAAGTGGAAATTAGAAGGACTAGGGCAGAGGAAATGTCATTTTCATGCTTTGAATTTGAATGAAGAATTGAAGTGAATGTTCTTAGAGCTTTTAAACCTATTTCTAAAGAGATTATTTTCCAGTTTTAGAGGTGCTTCAAAGGCAATTACTACTCTTTCAATTGGTGGAAACGGGAGATGAAAAAGATGATAATTCAACAAAGGAATCAGTAATTTTTATCCTTATTTATTACCTCTAAAGGATCTTTTACACTGCGGTCTTCCTCCAAACACTTCTGTATATCAGCAAACATTTATTAAACATCTTTAAAGAGAGAGGTCCTGTAATTTATTATGTTAATGAGTCAGATGTGAGCTTAGATGTTAATGAGGAAGAGAGACATACAAACGCATAGGTCAACAGATGACATGTTCAGGGTTCAGTGCAGCCTCATGTTAAGATGTTTAATTTTACCTGAACCTGAAATCAGAAAATGTTTCCTATAGAGCAGTCATGGTCAATAGAACGTACTGAGATGATGGAAGTGTTCTCTATCTGCATTACCCAATGTTGTGGCCACAGGTAACTACTGAGCACACAGGGGAGGAATTATTCCATTTCCTCATTCATCACTAGGTTCACACAGAGGTTCCTATATAACAAAAGACAGATTAGCAAGAGAAACATATGCAAATATATTTAAGTTTTACATAAGGCAGGAGCTTTCATAAGGACATGAAAACCTCAAGAAATGGGTAAACCTGTGTATTTTTACACTTGGGTTTTTTGGAGAGGTACATGGTCATGGAGAAGTATAATTGGACAAAGCAGTTTTGTCTTATGGTGATAAACTGAGAGAAACCTAACAAAGCCTGTTTATTTATATTCTGGGCTGTATTCTTGGGTTTTCAAAGATATAGATCTTTTTTCCTCATGAGGGGCAGGGCTCTCTTGAATCAGAGTCTTATGACCCACTTCAGGGAAAAAAGATCGGAGGAACGCAAAAGTGATCTTCCTGCTTCTGCTGTTTTCTCCAAAGCCAAGGTACCACAGTTTGGGGTTAGTGTGTCCCAAACCCCTTCAAACACTTGACATGTGCCTTTATGGAAGAGAAACTAAATTTTTTATTTTCTTTAGAATAGTGGTAGCTACCGTATTGGACAGCAGAGTGATACAGGGTTATAGGTACATGGGGTTCTTTTTGTCTCTATTTTCATTTCTTACATTTTTTATTTTCTCAGTATATGTCTGAGGCCAGAATCGAGCTCTTAAATAGAGGGGGAAATTATTTCATGCCTCTTTAAAGACCCTACTTCTGTTTTGAGAAGATGATTTGACCACTCATATTGTCATTGAGCCTCACTCCCCTAACTTGACGCTATGCTGACTCAAATTCTAGACACATGGATTTGCTGATGAAAAATGGTTTCATAAATTCTTATTTATCCATAGCTTCGTAATTAAAAGTCTCTTTGGGGTAAAAAATTTTGTGAAAGTTTAGAAACTATTACAGGGGATTGTAATCTAGAGATAAAAAGTTCTGAAAACTGGAAAATAGATATTATATATGATCAGTCTTACAATCCAAGTTCAAAAATCATTCTACTTTTTATCGTTTATGAGAATAAAAACTCTTACCTAAGTTTCTTAAGCTTTTATATGTACCTTTTTGTGAAATTTTCTCATTTATCTATATATATCAGTTTGCATATGGCTATTAAATTATGAGAACTTCTAAATTTTGAGAGTTATAATCTTTGTCATATAAGACGCAAATATTTTCAGTTTGTGTTTACATTTTGTGTATTTTGGGGGGAATAAAATATCTAACAATTTACTCAATATTATTCTATTTATCTTCTTGTTTTGTTTTTACCTTTCTGGTATGATGCTTAGATATACTCTAGAAGACTATATACCAAGATTAGATTCCTTTTCAACAGCACTTTCTTCCAGAAACCCTTTCATTTTTACATTTAAAGCTTTAATTTATCTGGCAATTACTTTTATGTATAGTGTGTAATATGAGTCTAATGTTACTTTTCTCTCCAAATAACTAGTCATTTGTCTCCAAAGCATTAATCAAAACATATACCCTTTTCTCTCATCTGATGTAAAATGACATCTTTATCATAAGCTAAGCTTATTATATGCTTGGCTGGTTTTTTTCTTTTATTTTCTATCTTGTTTCCTTGATCTGTCTTCTTATTCCTGCTCTGGATACCACCATATGTTCTTTATGGTTCTCTAAATGTTAGTGTCATGAGTGAGATGATACCCTTTCTATGTATCTCTCTAAGACAAGTAGTTAATATTGGCTGTTGTTTTTCCCACTTTACTTTTCTCTCTCCTCATTACAGGGTTATACTTCAATTTTTTTTTTGACATAATGTAAATTTTCGATCCATTTAAAATATGTATTATATATATATTTCATTTGAGATTCATTTTGGCATTTCTATTGAATTTAATAACTACATTGAGAATTATATGTTTGAGTGTCTATATGAAGAGGTCTAACCATTAAGTTTGTGAACTGATCCTAGAAAAAGTGCTATGTACCTCAATGCTGAATATCCATACAGTCATCTTCTAAGTACTTGAAGCTATGCGCTGACACCTGTGCCTAATCCACCCATCAAAGCATTTTTCTAGGATGAGATCATGAACATAATTGTCAGATCTCATGCGATGAGGCTCCAATGGCCATATCATACTGGTGGTGCATAGCTTCCCAAGGAGGAATACTTCGAAGGTGACCGTAGTGATACTCAGCAATGAAGTACATAGCACTTCTTCTAGGATCAACTTACGAACTTAAATGTCAGAATTTGGTGTATATGCATGTTTATGTTTATATATCTATGTGAACAGATGCATGCTTTTGTAATTTTCAGGGCTTGTCACAAATCTTTAATCCATGAGCTCCCTATTCTTCAGTACATATTTTTCCTTTTATTCTTATTTACGTCTTCATTTTTTGAAGAATAGTGTAAGGACTAAATACAATTTTAATACTTCTGTCAAGAAGAGTTCTTTTGTTGGTTTAATGTATGAAACGTACGTTGGTTTCATATATTATTCTTGATTTGCAGTATTTTTTTCCCTCTTCAAAGCTGGAGATATTCTTTCCATGTATATCACTTACTTGGTGATGAAGTAGGGGACAGGGAAGTAAACCTGATTTGTGCTTTCACAAACAATCTGTGTATTCTCTCTTCCTGCTTTCCTTTGTGGTTCAAATATTATTCCAGTTCTTTTAAAAAATTGATTTATCCTGGGTTAGGAAAATTTCTTACTTTGTTGTTGATAGTTATTTATATCAATTTTTTCATTCGTATTTTTGGTCATTCTTCTGCCTTATTTGTTTTTTCTTTCTAATACATGTTATACCAAATTACTCACAGTATCGCTTTCCTTTGTTTTCCTTATTTTGTCATCTTATCTCACTTTATTCTTTATATGCATAGATATTTCATTTGAATCAAGGCATAGTCAAAATTGCAAGTTGAGTAACTAGTTTAGAATAAATTCATTGTGGACTGTCATTAGTGGGTAATTGAATGTCACTTATATACTGTGAAAATGTGTATCATATAACTTCAATGTTTTATATATCCCCACATGTGACATTTAATAGCAGATAAACTCTCTCATAAAAATAAAAGTAATATTATCCCTTCTAAAGTAATTGCAGTTGTGATTTCTGTATACCGAGAGTTTCATCATGCTCAGAGGTTTGTTTTTGTTCCTTTGTCTGTTTTTGCTTACCTTAGCAATTGAATTCAATGTTAGATACAACACAGTTGCTTTTATCCTGTTTAGTAAAACGTTGACTTTTATAATTATTTTTGTCTGTCTGGTAGCAGATATGATAATGCAAAAAAAATTTTTATAGATGCATATGCTTTGCATATTTTCATTTTTTGCATTCTTTAGAGCTTGCTATTTCTTTGAATAATTGGTAAAAACATAGACTCTGCAGCCCACTGAAATGGGTCGATTTCCCTGTTGTGCAGCTCACTAGCTTTATGATCTTGACCTTGTTTTAATCTAGGGAGCCTCTGTGTGACTCAGCGGTCTCCTCTGCAATGTGAGGATAGTAACAGGACTACCTCTTAGTGTAATTTTGATGATTAAAAGATACACACACACACTCTCTTAAAGCATGGAGAATAAGACTTCATATAAATGAAGCATTTACTAGACGTCAACTCTGATTCTCTTTTGCACATGCTTAAGAGATGCTTCGAATCATCTGTGCAGAAGATATTGTTGAGAACTATTATATTACATACTTTATGCTAGGTACTCAGCATAGGCTATGAATAAAATAGATAATTTCTGATCTTAAGGAGCTTATCCATACTCTAAAGGTAAAAAGAAAAATAAATAAATAAATAAAATAAAATTTGCTTGGATACCCTGAGTTTGGTCATAGATAGAAAAATTGATTATGTTTTGCAATTTGTAGAAAGAGTATTGCCTTAACCAAAGTCACTATTATTAGGGTACTTTTTCACTCGTTTAATGCACAGCTGTGGGGAATCTAGACCTCTCAAATTCTGGAAACTTTTTCCTCTGCTATGTTAGGTTGGAATTTTTCCTTTAGTGCATTCAAAGAAGCAGGAGGTGTTACCTCTAACTCTTTCTTTCAAAGAGGCATGTGCTTCAAGGAGAATGCCTTGCAAACTCCGTTGGGCATCACTAACCATGGCATAGTTTTTTCACACAAAAAATAAAGAATGCAGTTATTCAGAGAACTTGGGACACTGACAGGAAAAGATCATGAACCCAGGGTATGGAGATGTGCACACAGAAGAAACAGGTTTTGTAACCTACAAATTCAGGAGATACCAACCCATGAAGGTAATCAAATGGAAGTCAAAGGGTTCAGGGATTATTCATATATTATGAATAATGTTATATTGTTAGACATAACATAGTTGTACACTGCTTCCCCACAAGTGACTGTTGATCGATTGAAATAATGTGACTATTTCATGTAACTGTTCGTGAGGGTAGAGTTAATATAGGAGGATGTTACTGATCATCAAGGGTGATATTACACTTAACTTAGGCATCTGATTTTTTCCTTTTCATAATATATGTAGTGAGTACTTGTCAGAGCACCTGGGAATATCGCTCTGTCAGTTGTCTCAGGCAAAGTTAACTAGATCATAAAGGAAATCAATTTTTGTATTGGCTCTTTTTACACCATCTTCCATCAGCTGAATGGTAAAGACTAAACCTATCTTCACATCCCCCTCGTTTTTAGATGCTGTGGTAAGGTTCTTGATGAATCCATTGTACTTTGGAGATCAGCAAGGGGAATTATGTCAACACTGGATAGCATGTTTTATAACCAAATAAAACATAACATAATTTCATGAGTGTTTTTCTTTTATGTCCTTTAAGATTGTAACTTCCTGGGTTAATACAATATGAGCAATAGTTTCAAGAAAGTATGATCTATTACATTCCACATACCTGGTCAAAAAAACAATTACCTTTAGAATCCTCATTCAATATAATAACGTAAAGAAAAGTAAGATATCAGTAGAAATTTAAAGAGGATATAAGTGATTTTATACATTTATATCATTCATGCTCAATATTAATTCTAAAATATTTCCAAGTTGAAGCAAAGACAAATAGATGTATAAATACCTGAAATAGATGTATAAATACCTGAAATTCATATTATAATACACTTAGTAGTAATGAGTCCAAATTATTTTAGATGTTTAAAATTATTATATTAGTAATGAGTCCAAATTATTATAAAAAGTTTGTAATTATTATTATAATTATTATAAGAGTGAAGGATATTTGCCTGCATGTGACAGGGCAAAGGAATTTCAGGTAAACAGGTGACCATATGCATACTAAACAAAGAAATTAGTATGATTTATTGTTTGGATAACTGATAAAACATCATTGAAGCTGAATTCTAAGGTTCATCTAAAGAAAATGAAGGACGTTAGAGGTCTCAATTGATGAGCTAATTAATTAGTTGGAAAAGCTTTTGTCAAAATCCCGATCATGGAAAGGCAGAATGATATAGGATGAACGCTGTGTCTGCTAATCAAAGAGCCGGAATCTCATCCCTCTGTCAATTTCTCATTCTCTTCACTGAATAAAACACATGAGAACATCAATCAATATAACCTTAGGAATGTCACATGATTTTCTGAACTCTGAGGAAATAAGATAATTTAATCAATAATTTCTTTTTAGGTTATGTCATCACATTCCATTTTGAATTGTCATCAATATCCAGATAGGAAGTGATCTTACAACTTATTCTAGTGCTTACAATGTTCTTTTATATACTTTAGCTCATTTAATCATCACTACAACTATGATAAAAGAAAGCTATAGAAAGTACTTACTATCCGTTATTTTGGGTTAACCAATATTGGTAGTGTTAAACATTATTATGTTATTTATCATCAGATTTATAAATGTGTCATATATAAGCAATCACAACTTAATAAAGTAGCTCTCAAAAAAGCCATGATTTGTGGCATCTGGTGATTTTACTGGTCCATATACTTCAGTTGATTTAAAATACCAGTAATCACTGGCTAGAACAATTTCTGAATATTTACAAATTTGGCTCTCCTAAGTTGTCAGTGAGCTGACTGCAGCACACCATTGTATGTAGGTACAGGTTAAGGGCAGAATTATTTATAACAAATAATATTAGAGTGTTTTTTGTGCTAGACATTATGCTGTGGGGTTTATAGACTTATCACAACAATCCCATGAAGAAGGTATCATCATTATTTCCATCTGAGGATCTGTGGTATAAAAGTCATGAAGTAACTGACCACAAGTTATATAAAAAGTTATATATAAAAGAATAGAGCCAAGATTTATACTCACTATTAAGAAAATACTATTATAAACTTTTTCTGTATCAAAAGTCACATACTAGGTAGAAACTTTAAAGTTGAATTGCCTTGTGTATATGGAATATGTTTATAAGAAGGGGTAAGGGAGAGGAAGAGAGAGGGAGAGAGTTGAAAAAAATAAAGAAGGAAGACAGGGAGGGGGTAAAGAGGAAGGAAAAAAATAACCCAACACAAACAAACAAAAATACAATATAGTATAAGCCAGGGGCATGAAGAGTCTCTAGGGATATATTGTCAAAGGATTTATAAGTTGTCAACATGCTCCATTCACCCCTGATAGGACAAAGTGAAGCAACAAAAGCAATAACCCTTCAAGTCATACAAATTCTTGGGTCAAGCAGTTGGACAAGGCTCTTGGGATATTAAAGCTGTGTAGGAATAAGAGGAATCTATTTCTGAGACTCTGGTTATCACAGAAACTCTCTGAGTAATTGCGCTCTGACCTTGGTCTTTGCTTCCTTCTCCAGATGAAGAGTTATGAGTCCCCATGCAGGGTAGAACACCTTCACCCAAGCTCTCTCATTCTCTGTATTCTGCATGGAAGATTAGATTCTCAGGCTTTTGGATCCTTGCTAGTGAGAATTCCCAGACCTGAGGCAGGGGACGCTGTTAGCAATAGCAGAAACCATAAATCTTATTTAGATATCTGCTTCCAAATCCCACTGCATTATTTCTGCTTTAAGAGACTGGATGTCAGGATGTTTAATGTGATTAGCTCATGCAGGTTAGGAAGAAAATTAGAGATCTTAGCAAGGAGCTGAGAGTTGTAAGTCTTCATTAGTGACTTAGTCCTACCCTGGGGTTACAACAATCTGTTATGAAAGTCTGTGCGTTAGAACCTGCCTTATCATCCCCTTCTCAGAAGAGGCAATTGAGGCTTGAAGAAGTTAAATAACTTCTACAAGGTCACATAGTAAGAAAATATCAAAGAGATACAGAAATCCATGTTCTTTAACTTCAAATCACAGACTCTGTCCACAATATTATTTTGCTCATATGAGAAACCACAGAAACTTCAAAAGTATCACAAATTCTTATACAATTGACTCCTGGTATACTTTTTATCTCATAAATGTGGGGAATAAAAGGAAAACAGTTTGAGATCAGCTCAACTTTGAGAAATTTGATGTGAGTTGATGATATTTTCATTAGCTAATGTGCTTTGCTTTCCTTTCCTTTAAAACCAAATTATGTATTTATTTATTCAACAAACACTTATGCACTGGATTCTGTCTCAGGAGAAGAATATTGCAAGAACAAGAAGAAATCAACATTTTAGAAAGACATATTTTTTCAAGAACCACGGTATATATCCAGTTGTAAAATAGGCAAATTTACATATGGAGCACATAGATTTGTCTTAAAGACTTAAAAATGGATTCACAGAAGTGATGACATTAGGAGTCGAACTTAGAAGATGAGGATGTTTCCTAAGACAGGAAGACATGGACTTTCAGGAATGGCTTATTAAGTAAGGCATGGATGGCTGATGAAAGATTCCTCTGGGGAGGAATGGGCGGGAGACTTATTGTGGTTTTGACCTTTTTGTATCATTTTAAGGAGTCCAACCTTACTACGTAAGCAGTGAAGAGACATTAGAAGGAAGTGAAATCATCCAATATTTCTTTTACTGCATATTATTTATTAAGAAACCAGATACTTTACATTTCGACACACATAATTTTATGCTACTCCCCAATGTCCAGTCTACATGTGTGATGCCCATCATTGTGGAATACCATCCTTCTACTTTTAGTCCCATCCCATTTAATTTTGATGAAAATTAAATCATGGACAGCACCAAAGGGGTGTGAAAAGAAATATTTGAAGCAGAGAACCCAAAGTGTTATTGCTTTGTTCAATTTTTCTAAAGAGCAAAGGTGCTGGCTCAAATATGGCCCTAGTGGGAGTAGAATGGAGGGCTGGCATTCACACGAAGCTTCCAGACTGACAGGGTTTGTTGACCAAACGTATGTGGGCTTTGAAAATGCAGTGTTAAGGCAGATAGTGACAGAAAATTGATTAGCTTCTAAAATTGGAAAGCTTTAAGTGCCAGCAATCAAAAGATGAAAATAATTAAAATATATATTCTGCTCTTATGATGTGAGGCCAAGATGTGGTACAAAAAGATATCATTTTTATTGTCATTATTTAGACTTTTGATGTCACACATTTTATGAAATGTCTCTCCTTTTACAGGGTACTTCAAATTAATATTCTACTTATAAATTAAATATTGCATCTTATTAATATTTATAACTTGAAATCAAATGATCAAATTGTGTGTTTATGTGCACTCTAATTGAGCAACAAGTAGATTCAATATGTAATTAACTTAATGGATTTTGCTATTAGATGAACCTACCAGTAGTTAAAGACCAGAGGAAAAATCAATTACTTAATACCACAAGGATTTTTACTAAAATTATGTGAGACCAACTGAGATCTTAGGCTACGCTTCCTTTAAATGATTAACTACCCAAGTGAAAAAATCAATTACTACATCATATTAATCCTGTAGGGGAAAATTTAGGAGAAGGATAATTTTTTTAATTTCAATTTTTGGACTAGATTACCTAGAAAATGAAACACCTTTGGTTTAATCTCAGGAGCATGTTGTCAGCCTCCAAAAGTCAACATTTGTAACCATTTGCAACTATGTATCTCCAACAGATTGGTGAGGAGGACTGATAAAATTGTGTGGTGACTTTGTTAATCAGCAAAGCTTTTGGATATATTTTATTCCATAATTAAGCCAGATCCATTATGTCCTGCATTTAATGGAACTGACCAGTTTAAGAAGCAGAACATTCAGGTCATAGTAATAGCTCCGTTGCAAATTAGCTTAAGAACTTAGTCAAGGTAAAAGCTGTATGTATCTTAATTACTTCACGTATAAATTATAAATAATGCTACCTGCCTTACCAACTATGTATAGAGATTTTGCATGCCAAAATCATCATATATGAAAGGAGGTGAAATTCTACCTGTTACAATTGGAATAATGAACTACAACCTGGGTGTATCATAATTGAAAGGAGTAGTTGCAACTCTTAATAAGTTCTAATTTCTGTGCCTCCCAATTTTCTTTTTCTGATCTAGCATCTATATGCATAGCTTTGAAGCTTAAACACGTGAGAATAAAAGGTAGACTAAATGTCTATTCCCTTCTACCCCTTCTAGATCAAAGATTTCATCTTTTAAATACCTTATACTTTCTGTGAATATTAGAATGGGGGCCCATTTGTTTATGTTAAATAGCAACAGAGTTTATAGCCATCAAGTTTAGATTATATAATAGGTTTAGTATGAAAAGATATAATCAAAGTAATCAAAATGATGATAGTTAACTATTGAGTACTTTCTCTCTGCCAGGCATTATTTTAATTTATTACCAAGTTTTTTGTTTTTTTCCCCAAATTAGGTTAGTGTTGAAAAATATTCACGCTCTACATTGCCTCAGTGGATGGAGTTTCTCTCTCTTTGGACTTGGAAGTTTGCTTCCGGAACTGGCTTTAGCCTTCTAATATTCTTCTAAGAGAGTATTAGAAGGTATAATATATCCAAAGGCTTGGAAAGTGCTGGCAGAGGAAGTAACTAGGCTGCACTCCTGGTCCCAGGAAGAGGATGGGTAATACATGGAACAGACATGTCAGTAATGTGCTGCCACCAGTTGGGTGTCATCAGATCGTCTAAGCCACAGCTGAGTGCAGAAATGTGCAAAAAAGTAAATGGTCTTTATATTTTACACCATTGAGATTTTGTTCTTATTATACATCATTATTTTACTAGTGTTGACTGATATAATAAGTACTATTATGATCCTTATTTAACAGTTGAGGAAATTGAGACTCAAAAGGATCAAATAATTTGTGCAGAATCCCAAGGATAAAAAGAAACAGAAATGGAATTTAAATTCAATTAATATAGTTCCAGTACCCCCCCCAAATCAGAAAATTAGTGAATCCTACATGGGTTCCATTCTCCTAACTAGGTATACAAGCTTAAGAATTACAGTAAATATGCTTATTGAATTAATTTATTCTTCTATCTTTTCAAACTCTTGTACCTACAAAACATAAAAATCCCAAGAAGATTTGATAACAAAGGCTGATGGATAGGAATAACAGAAAGTTTAAGTTCTGGACATGATTTAATATGTAGTTAGTATATAGTATATTATTAATATAATTACTAAATATTATATTATTAATATTTTAATATTAGATGTTCTTAAATTAGTAGCACATTCTTTGACATATTGTAGCTTTAATTGAAGTCCAGTCCCATTCTTCTTTTTCTGATTTGTCTGAACTATCTTTTTCCTTTGAGACAGAGCCTCAAGCTGTCACCCTGGATAGAGTACTGTGGCATCACAGCTCACAGCAACTTCCAATTCCTGGCCTCAAGCGAGTCTCTTGCCTCTGCCTCCCAAGTAGCTGGGACTACAGGCTCCTGCCACAACGCCCGGCCATTTTTTGGTTGCAGCCGTCATTGTTGTTTGGCGGGCCCAGACTGGATTCGAACCTGCTACCTTAGGTGTACATGGCTGGCACTTTAGCCCATTGAGCCACAGGCGCTGAGCCTGTCTGAAGTATCTTGATGCCTTATTCATCTGTGCAACCCTTTGAATTAGTCAATAACCCCTTCACATACTCCCCCCAAAAGCAGCACATGAAGTTTTAATTCTAATCTCGTTATAATTTTAAGTTAATTTAGAGGAAGCCTTAATGATATTGAACTTTCCCATCCAGGAAAATAATTTTCTTTATTTAACTTATTTTGTGTTCTTTAACAAACTTTCATAGTTTTATTCAACAAAGTATCAGAGCATGTCTTTATCCTTTGTTATATTTTACCTTTTTTTGAGGGTGTCCTTCCCCTCCTTTATTGTGTTATGTCAATCTTTACTCCTGTTATATACAAGAGCAACTGATGACTTACAGTTAGTATGATTAAACTCCCTTTTATTTCTCCTGTCATTAACACCTGTTGTTCTGCTATAATTATTAGAGCATCTCTTTTCATTTCCATAAAAAATCACTGTCCTGTGCTTGTTTCTGTGGCACACATACTGAAATTGTAATGATACAAGGGTGATGAGCATGGCCCCTGAGTAAGGATGACATGCAAATATGTGAAGAGTTCTATATTTTTTATTGTATATTTTCAAAAAGCTGGGAGAGAAAATTTTGAACGTTTATAACACAAAGAAATAATGAATGTTTGATATGCTGATTACCCTGATTTAATTATTATACATTGTATACATATGTCAAGATATCACTCTCTACCCCATTAGAAAGTAATAATAATAAGAGAGGTAGGACTAGGGATAGATTTTTAACTTTCTTTTTTGTAACATTCTGTAATTTAAAATTTTCTGCAATTAACACATTTTAATTTTACAATTTGGAAAGGCAAGTCAATATTTTAATGCTGGAAATTTATGTTAATATTTATGACATTTAAAGAAAATTTTGTTGACATTCTACAAGTGATACCATCCAATAATGCCTTGGTATCTTTTTTCTGTGAGGACAGTTTACATATCTGTAAAAATGCATGACAAATTATGAGTTGCTGATATATTCGTGTGCTACTAATTGCCATTCTACGAACATTTATAAATGAATTAATTTATCATTCAATTATTGGACTAATGGCATTAAATCATAAATGTGATTAAAATATTAAATGTGGGCAAAAATTACAATTTGTATAATAAATTAGTCACCCTACTTACAACAAACATATTACTGACAATGTGCTTTTCTATTGAATATAATATATTTATTATGTAGTTACCTTTAATATTGTTCCTCTCTCTTTTTAAGGTCTTAATAGACTGCATTTATTACTGAAATAGTTTTTGTTATTAACTTATATTTACTGAGTGCATTTTTTTTTATCACTCTTACCACTAGATTTGTTTAACCTTAATTTAAAAATATTGGTAATTGTAATACTTTTTAATTTAGTTTGTTTTTTCATCTTTGGTTATGAAAATATTTAATGCTCTGAATTTTCCTTTGATTGAAGCTTTGACTGCTTTTAACAAGTTGTAAAATTTATACAGTTTTACTAGAAATAAAAAAGCAATTGAAACAGAAAATTTCTTATCCTTTGATTGGAAAATATTAAATAAATGAAAGGGGACAGCATGTGCTAGTTATCATTTGCAATCACATATAATAAAATTTAGAAATATATATCAAAAGCATATTGCTTTTTCTAAATGAAAATAGAGAAATACCCCCAGAAATGTGAAACATGTCCTTGTCTTACATACGTTATAATTTCTTTCTGCTGCCTTCTCAAATAATTCATGTATATGTTTTTTTTCCTACTATTATTGCCATAATTTGGTTGGATTCTAACCCAAAGAAAATTCTTAATACTGTTATCATTCTGTTCTGGTGAGAATATTTTTGATTCTGAAAGTATTGAGGAAAAAAGAAAAGCATTTAGGAATTTGGCCAAGGAAATATTTGTCAGGTATGCCCAATAATCACCTTTATAGCACAGCCATGGTTATTCACATTTAAGAGTAGTAGCTGAATCTAAAGATGGAGAATACGTGTGAAGCAAAGCGACCTCTAATCTTTTATTCTGGCAATCTCTGTTTTTAAGAAGTGAAGTGTGTGTTGCCATGACACAGTTTTCACTGCTGATCCACCTGCTTTGTGAATTGTGTTATTTCCTTCCATATCTGGAAGTAGAACGTTTTAAAGTTCTTTTTTCCCATGTTTAATCTGTTGTTGTTTCCAGGTAACAATAAAACACATACATTAGTGGAAAGGGAACAGAGGCTGCTTCAGGGATAGCTAAATAGATAAACATCCTATTAAACTGAAGGTCTGAAGTTCTCTTTAAGTATTTTATTTTATTTATTATTTAACATTTTATTTATATTTTATTTATTTTAGTAGTGTACTGGTTTTGTTATCATCATATCTATGTGTCATGTCTTTCATGCTTAATATGTCACTATTTTCTTTTGTAATTCAGAAAACTCACAATAGTGTTTGAGAAAAAAAAACTTCACTAGACGCTTATCTCTTTTTAATTGCTTTGGTAGTTTTAGAGATGAAAAACCTTAAGGAATAGTAAATCACTTTTCTCATTTTATGGATGAAAGAGAGTTAATAGCTTGCCTTTGGACAAACAAACAAAAAATATTATTAAAGCAGATCTAAAATCTGGGCACTTGGATTAACTTGCTTCTCACTAAATCACATGGTTTTTAGTCATTCATGTAAATTATAGTAGGAGCTTTCTCTACATGGAGGCTGAAAGGTAAATTGGGAAAAGCAAGAAGTTTGGATGTACAGAAAGGAAATTTAGGTGATGACCATGTATTACGTGCTACACATCATGAGACTATGTGAAATCTTACCTTATCTGACACTAACCACTTTCTGTGGAGCATAATATTTTCCCAATTGAACCACAAGAAAAATGCTTCACATTCAATCAGTTGTTTAAGGTCACACGGTCACATGTTCAGGACTTTAATTTCAATACAAATTTACAAAGTATATTGAACTTCATTTCCCTTTATTAGACATCATTTATTTTGTCAAGTCACTTACAGTCTCTGAGCTTTAGTTTCTGCATTTCTTTAGAATAAAAACAGAAAAAAGATTATTACCTATCTCATAAAATTGTTGTGAGGGTGAAACGGGAGAATGAATGTGCAAGCGCTTTTAAAATCATATTGTGCTATACAATGTTGGATATTATTTATATCCTCTTAAAGTAGTCATCATCACCAGGTTTTACCATCCCATTTAACACTGAGAGGCAGTCAAGCATTACAGAGTTCTGTTCTGACAAGGCAAAGATAACAGCAGCCTAAAATGAATGCTCCCTAATCCCCAGCCACTCATCCACGGTTGCTGTGAATTGATAATACTCCTCTGAATTTTCCACTGTAGTTTGCTAGCATCAAATGTCTGATGAATGAGTGAAGCTATTCAGTCCCAAGTAGCATTTATCTACAGAGGTCCATATCTTTTAGCTTACAAACTTATAAAAACAACCTGCCAAGATGAAAGACATAAAATATTGCCTGACATTTATTTATAGCAGTTTATCCTATGTTGCAGAAGTGTTGACTCTGTTCCTCCACGCTGATGGAACACCTGGTAGCCACTGTTAAGGGTGAAAGTGGAGATTTTGTCAACTCAGGCTGGGAGTTTTAGGCTATTGGCCCTTACCAAAAGCAAAAGGTTATAAAAGTAAAGATTGTGTTTTGACTGTTTTGTTGACTTCATGTATAGTTTGCCATTTGGGTTTTCATATATTTGTATGTGCCATAAAATAATACATTTTTTAGAATATACACTTGTGTGTATTTTACAGGCCAATTTAAGTATTATCGTTGAGGAATTCTGTTGAGTAAGGGCATTTTTTTTTTTTTTTGCGTAAAGATAAAAAAGGTTTCATATTCTCAAATATGTTTAAAATAATAAACAAGATGAACAAAAAAGAATAAATGTTAAAATAATATTAGAAAAATATTTCAAACTGTACAGCTTAATGAAAAACCCTAGGGTTTTCAAAATTAAGCTATTAATGTTACAATCTTGATAAATAGGTATAATGTTGCTTGTTTGGATTCTAAAAGAAAACAGAGGCTCTGAGACATTAGGTATCTTCTCAATGTCACCCAGCTATAAATTATTAGAGACAGGATTCAAAGCATGTGTATAGAGAGGAGGGGAAGAATTTCACACTCGCCATTCCTTTAACATTAGCAGAGAATCTTCATTTGATTGACTTCATTGAGAACTTAGGCATTTCATATTACTTTCATATTACTACCAGCTAGAGTGTTTTTATTCCTTTATATCCCTACCAAATCTTTAATCTTAGCACTTGAAAGAAAGTTCATCAAGGCTTAATTTCATATTCATTTTATCTTTTTCTTGATATCTCAGTGTCATTATTATGAATGGGCTTCAGCTCAACAATGTCTTTAGAATTACATGGGAAGAGAAGGGTGGTTTCCCCTCCACTGAAGGATTTTCTTGTTTTTTTGTATTTGTTCTTAGTATCTATTGTTAGTTTTCGGTGTCCAGTTTTGTATACGCCTATTCAAAAAATAATGTGCCTTTGTCCTTTCATCACCAGTCTTTGTACTTTCCTGTTTATTGGTTTTCAAAGTTAAGGGCAATATATTAATAGTTGAAGAGTTGAGGATTTTCATAAGATTAAAATGCACACGATTAAAGCAAAACAAATTGCTAACTTTGTGACACTGTGGCTAAGAGTTTTATTTTTTTTACTTTTTAGACAAATGTTTACTGTGACACCCTGGCATCATAGCTCCCAGCAACCTCAAACTCTAGGGCTCAAGCAATCCTCTGGTCTCAGCATCCTGAGGAGCTGGGACTATAGGAGCACACCACAGTGACAACCTAGTTTTTCTACTTTTTTTCTTTTCTTTTTTTAGTAGACACAGGCTCTCACTATATTGCTCAAGCTGGGCATCTTTTTAATTATATGTTTTCAGTGTATTCTGAGGGTTGTAATACATGCAGACTTACTAAAACATTCCAATAGTTATATGTTACTTGTTCTCAATATTCAAGGTATAAATAATTTTCTGGAACTCTGTATTTAATTTTTTACATTTTTGTTCATTTTTCATAGCTCTTGTACACACAGTTTTTATTTTTGTACCAAAAATGGGATTTTAGTTCAAAGATGTATTAAATACAGACACTGGAAAACTGGAGTTCAAAGGTATCCTTTTGAACAATTAAAAAGAAAAGAGTTATAAAGAGAAGGGAAGAGTCACTAGAGTGGCCACCAGCATAGGGGTTAATTATTCTTCCCCAAGGCAAAAGAGAAAAAGGCTCCTAAGCCTCTCTTTCCTCTGCATTTTGGAACTTTGATACAAACAGACACCAGTGGAAATCAGCTGCCACCACTGAAAGTGACAGACAGATGTCAAGGTCTGAGAAGGAGAGGGATGCACCTGTCATCAGGGAAGAACTGAGAAAGAATTTCCCCTTCTCCCCTCATTTGACACTCTAAATGAAGCCCGGAAAACTTTAGGAAATTAGACATAGATGAGAGGTATTCAGTTTTTAAGGGTAACAGGTAGAGTGAGTTTTCTTACATTAAAAAAAAAATCTCACAAAATATTCTGTTGGTCTGCAACACTATGGGCAGCTGGAGCACATCTTGCTTGCTCACTGTTTTAACTTCCTAAACCAGCCCTCACCCAGGATTCATCCTCACTGGCTTTTACACGATAACTTGCCTTACCTAGAATTTAGCGCGTCTCTTAAACTTTGCTGAAGAATCAGGTGGATGTTGGGAAGGACTCCTTCCAATGATGAAACCTCTTACATATAAGGCACTTTTCCACTCTAGTTCACACCTTGCCCTCTCCTTCCAGATTTTCTCTGCTAAGCTCTCAATTTTTATGTGTTCTCATGCAGGGGAACTTTGTCCTTCTTCACCATCCTGGCTCTGGCTTTTAGCATTTACCTCAGGAAGCTTTTCAAAACATTTTCCTCTAAAATGAATTATGATATATTAGCTATCATTACCTGTGATTAGAAGATAATACAATTTTCCATTTAGATTTGAAGAAAAAGACACTACAACCTGAGAAAGTGTGTGATTGCAAGGAAATTCTCAGAAGGTTAGAAACAGGAACTCAGCCACTTAAAAAGATTTCATAAATTTATTTCATAAATCAGCAATCGTCTGATTGTTTTTCTGAATGTATTTATCTTCATTCATTCTTTACAAAATTTTTGTTTCTAGTCTTTATCTTAAACATTGTTATTGTTATTAAATTTTAAGCCTGTTTAATTCTGCGAAGGCAAAAAGTGGAAACCTAATAAAAACATGTATATGTAAAAAATAAAAAAATAAAAAACAAAAAAATTATAAAAGTAATTATTTTTGCAAAGACATAAAAGCTTAACAATCTGTGTTGCTACATGCTCACATGCAATTCTTTTTACATCTTATTTTACTTTTTAATTAATAAAATTCCAGGAATGCTGAAGGAAATATCACAATGGTCATTACCCAGCTTTTCAATGCTGTCAATGTTGTTCTATATACATTTTATCTATTCCTTCTTCCATTTTACTTTTGCTGAGATATTTCAAATCACTTTATATTTAAATACTTCAATCTACATCTCAAAAAAGGAAAGTTGCATCTTATTTCATCTAACGCATTAACAGAACTAAGAAAGGTTTATACCTAATTCATATTTCGAGTTCTCTGATTTAAAAAGTGTTTGTTTTTTCATAAGCTCAGCATCAACTCCATGAAGGAAGGCATAGCACCAATGTATTTCATCCAGATTTTTCTACATTCCCCCAAACATCTTATCAAGTGCTTTATACTTTTCAAAAAATAGAGATCTAGCTACATTATCTGAAGGCGAGGATCAAATTTCATAAGACAAAGATAAAGGCCCTTTATAGTCAAATTTATGTCTGTCAAGACTGATTTTAATTCATCATCATGGGCCTTCCACATACCCTGTTCTCTAATCAAACCAAGTTCTTGCTATTCTACATACTTATTATGCTCCTTCTTGCTGCCACAATTTTGCACATGTACGTTTTTTCTCTGTGTCTGCAATTTTCTTGCTGTCTTTTCTTTGCCTGGCAAATTCATATTTCAAGAATGATTTAAATATATCTATTTTTGTGAAGCCTGTCTGATTTCCTTAGAGAAAGTGCCACCCTTTCCTGGGTTCCCCAAACGTATCATATATGCCTCTTTTATAATTAGAAAAACTATCAAACTTAATACATTTTTTTCTAATAACAAAGAGTATGCTACATGTGGAATATTTAATTTACTTATTTTCAATTGTTGTCATTGTATTTTACTTTTTAAAATTTTTGCTGACATAGTTTTAGGATAAACGACAGGTTGAATTACTGGATCAACACTGTGTTGTCATTTGTATGCATGTTTTTATATGCTATTAATTTGACTGATACTTAAGTACATTGGTATATCTCAAACTTAAAAGAAGAAATCTACTAGTGAATTGGGGTATTTATATAATATAAATAAACACCAGGGTTCTTAGTTTTCTTTCTTAGTCTTAAGTTTTTTTTTTCTTTTTTTAATTGTAGGGGATTCATTGAGGGTACAAGAAACCAGATTATACTGATTGCATTTTTTAGGTAAAGTCCCTCTTACAATCTTGTTTTGCCCCCCAAAGGTGTGGCGCACACCAAGACCCCTCTCTCTGCTCTTACTTTCCCCACCCCTCCCTCATTCTTAAGTTTATTTTTTGATACACAAAGTGCATTTAAGAAGATACCCATCTGTGTGATCCCTTTCTGGCAGCTGATGTATTTTGCTAATTTTGAGAGTTGATTTCTCTAAATGAGGGAAGTTTCGTGGGATTAATGATGCACAAAGATAACGTACTTATCTTTCTAAAGCCAACTCCCTAGAATTTACATGTTTAAATGGTTGCCATGTGTCTCAATTTTCATTTTAAATAAATGGTTAGATATTCAAAGATGCTTCTATTACTCAAATACTCTTTGGAACATTTCTTTGAATTAGTCTTTGAAGACACACAAAAATTAGTATTTCACTTGTAGTTCCTTTTTTTTTCCACTAGTTAATTTATCACTTTGCCGATAACCTGAATTTTTTATCAATCCATGTTCAAATTGTCCAAAAGTTAAATATATTCAAATTGTGGATGTTTAAAAAAATGCAAGATAAATTCAAAAGGATTTTTTTTTTATGATTTAGAGTCAATTAAATAAGTATTACTTTCAAGGACTACTTAAAAGATGATAGAACACATTTTTGAATTTATTGTGTGTCTGCCTGGAAAATCTGCTTTGTTTGTTGTCTTGGCACTGTATATCGGGATGACACTTCACGATTTTTAAAGAACTTTCACCAACACATTTTTAATTCAACATTCACATCAGCTTTGTAATGGGGAAGGCAGTTTTTAAACTGTTTTGTATTAGCGATGATTTTGTGACCCTCAAAGTTATTGTGTTCAGTCTGACACCAAAGTGACAGGGTATGGAGAAATGGAAACTAGGACTCTGATCTCTGTGTGGGGCTATTACTGCCACCAAGCCTTCAGAATTCCTTATCTGAAAATGCCTCCAGAACTGTGAATTAACTGACATAGTAGCAAACTGTAAATCTCTGTATTTTATAATACGTGTTCTTGTGCCTTTCAAGAAATATAGTAGACTTCATTTTCTAGTACCTTTATAAATGTTTCCACTAGGTTCTATGTCGTATGTGATAATGGACTCTCATGTTATATTGTATGTAATAATGATTCAATACACTTGTATTGTACTCTGGGGTTTTAAGCAGCGCAAATAGCCTTCTGAATAAATAATCTCTGAGCTAACAGCTTGTACTCCAACAAAGACACAATATCTTTCCAAGTCTTACAAAAGATTTTTTACCTACAGATAAATATAAAAGATAAAATACCAAATCCCTTATTGTTTCATGATTCTTAAAGCCTTTCAGCTACTCAGAAGACATTGTATCTATAATGTGAGTTAGGGCCATTGATTTATTAAGGTCCTTGCCATTTTTATATGTGTAACATATTGAATATTTTCAAATAAGATACTGCAGGGAAACTACTACTTAGCATGCTCAGGGAAGTCTGAAACTGCTTAGGCCGCTTTAGAAAGTTCCATACTATGCCAGATGGTTTTCCAGAATTCTGAGATTCTAATGAGATTCCCAGGAGCCTGTGAGGCAGATCAGAAGTCTGAGTAGAATCTGGATCCCTTCTGCCACTCTCCTGTGTACTTTTGACTTTCAGAAACTTGATGCAGTTCAAGTTCACAAACACCTACTTCATAATTCACTACTTACCACACACTTGGTAGGGCCAGCAACACAAAAATTAATAACACAAGGCGCCTACATTTAAGTATTTTTTTTTCAATTGACAGGAGAAATAAGTAACTAAACAAATAAACTGAGGGCGGCGCCTATGGCTCAGTGGGTAGGGCGTCGGACCCATGTACCGAGGGTGGTGGGTTCAAACCCTGCCCCTGCCAAACTGCAACAAAAAATAGCTGGGTGTTATGGTGGGCACCTGTAGTCCCAGCTACTCGGGAGGCTGAGGCAAGAGAATTGCTTAAGCCTAGGAGCTGGAGGTTGCTGTGAGCTGTGTGAGGGTGAGAAAGTGAGACTCTGTCTCTACAAAAAAATAAATAAATAAACTGAATCTGGGAGGTACATAGTATAATAAATACAACATGAGAGATACGTGGGTGACAGAAAGTGGTGGATCTTTCAGGAAACAGTCCCTGTTCACCTCACTTTTTTAACTGGGGAATTTGGGGGTGAAAAACACATTTATTTCACAGAGTGCTTCAGTGACTTTAAAACCACTGAGTATAAAGGCCACTATTTTGAAGTTTTCTTGTGATTTAAGTTATTGTATAGAGTTTTAGTTGTTGCCGCTAAATATCAAAATATCAATTAAAAAAATAAAATGAATCAATCAGAGGACCTCATCTAAGAGATGCTGTTAAAACTTGAATTTAGAATTTGAAATCTGGACACATTTTTCCCTTTTGTTAACAAATAATGTAAATCTAAATCATTAGTGTCTATTCTGTATATTGCTTTATTAAACATTTCCTTTAAATGGCAAAGTAAGGTATAGGTCATTGATACAAAAATACATTAATCAGGGTTGAGATAATATTTGGGGTAGAGTGAGATATTTATGACAGGTAATTAGAAGTCTGGGCAACATTTGAAAAGCCTGTAGAAACAAAGGTTGGAAAAGTTGCCACTAAGAATAGCAGCTTCTTGTAGGGTGCCCACACATGTTCACACACACACACAAATAAGATTCTGTACACACACGCGTGCACACACACACACACAAATAAGACTCTGTACACACACGCATGCACACACACACACACACACACAAATAAGACTCTTAGAAAAATCCCAGGAAACTTGGACAAGTTGCAGCTGGCTTGCTGGTGCCATTTGAGAGTAATGATATGTCCCTTCCCCTTTATCCTTCTCAGTCTTCCTCAAATGCTTTGAATTAACAGAATCTTATCAAGGACCATATAGAAAACGTGACTCCAGGAGAATTAGGTTAACTTTTCTTTCTTGCCTTGAAGTAGATGTGTTTGTGTTGAATTTAAAACCTCAGGCATTACCACTATAAAATTCATCCATATAATCCAAAACCATTTGTAACCTTAAATCTGTCAAAATATCAATTAAAAAAATAAAATTAATCAACCAGACACTATCATGTACCTGCCCAAATTTACTCCAAACATTATCGATAAATTAGATTATCCATTGACTGAGTAGATGGCAGATCTTATGGCTATTACCTTCAACACCATCGTCGTCATTATCACATTTGTTGAAAAAAGCATAACTTATTTGATACTCAATCTGCTGCTTATTCTGAAAATATGTGAAATTTAAAGCAAAATAAAAATTCCAGTGATTACTGCACATGTGGAAGTTTTGCAGCAGAGTGGTAGTATGGGAACACTGAGTGGACTATTACCCAAATAAAGAGAGATGTGTGTGTGTGTTAACGTTTGAAAGGCTGTCATAAGGAGCAAGGAAAGCATGTTCAAGTTCATAGATGTGTCAGAATAAGATATTTTGGAGAAACTGAAAATAGTTCAGTTTAGTTGAAGTCTAAAGTTTGATAGAGTACAGCGTATTAGTCAAGGTTCTCCGGGGAAACAAATACACACACACACACATACACACATACACACACACGTGTACATAACATTTAATGTAAAGATTTGGCTCATTTGATCATACATGCTAAATCTTGCAATCTGCAAGCTGTAAACCCAGGAAAGCTGACCATGTAAGTTTCAATCTGAGTGCAAGAGAAGGAGAAGATTGATGTCCCAGCTCAAAAAGAGTTAGGCAGAGAAGAGAGGATAAATTCTCCCTTACTCTGCTTTTGCTCTATTTAGGCCTCCAAAGGATTGGCTGAGGCCACACATATAAGGGGGTGGAATTTGCTTTGCCTAGTCTACTGAGCCGAATGTTAATCTCATCCAAAAACACCCTCACAGACATTTGTAAGCAAATTATCTTGGCATCCTGTGGTCCGTTCAAGTTGGCATTAAAATTAATGATCACAGTCAGGGCATGAAGAGAGACAAGGATGAAATTATATATATCACTTATCACTTTTGGATCATGCTGAAGAGTTTGGATTTTATCTTAAAGGCATATAAGAGCAATAAGAAATTTTTTGCAGTTTAGTGACTATATCAAATGTGTTTCAAGAAAGATGCTTCTGTCTAGTACATGGTGAACAAATTGGGGTGAAAGAAGGCTTGACTCAGAGAAAACAATCGAGACAATTATGAAGATTGAGACAGAAATGATAAGAGTGTGAACTGAGAGAGTGGTAATTGGCATGAAGAAGAGAGGGTCAATCAACTACATTTTAGAGAAGTCTCGATGGTGGCAGGAGCAGTTTTATTAAAAAAGAAAGGCACCAGAGGTTATACCCATGGTTTTGCCTTGAGTTAGTTATATATAGTACCATCCAGATATTCATGAAGAAGGAATGGATGGTGATGAAAAGCTCGTATCAGAGAAATCTTAGCCTGATATGTCCACAGCATATCAAGGTGAGGTTATCTCGTAGATATAAGGATGTTATAGATCAGATGAATGTTCTACACTGTAGATTCAGGATTATAAGTCATAGATGTCATGGTAATACATGAGCACTTTCTGTAAAATATTTAAGGAAATGAGTGTGCCATGGACGGGTAATCAGGGCAAGGGATAAGGGAGCAAAATAGGCATGGGGGAGGGCACGTGGCAGAATGTGAGTCCTTGTTTTTTAAAAATCAAAGTTTATAGCACAATTACATAAGGGCTCCCAATTACCACATCCAAAAGAAATAAAAACCACAGTTAAGAGATTCTGCATTATTTGCCCTACATAATTCTCAAAACTTTCTCACTTCATTTTAGTTGTTTGATTTTCCAATCTTCTGTGTTAGCATTGAAATCAAGAAAGAGTTAAACAAACAAATCTTTGTACTTAATTTGATGGACGTAAGTAAGGAGATGTTGGGAGACAGACAGCAAGCATTTCACCATGGAAGGAGTTTTGGCCAGAAAAAGAGCCCAAAGTAAAAGTTAACAGGGCAACTGAAATGGAGATAAGTATTCTGAATGTGTGCTTCAAAGGAGAAGGAAGAACATTGCTACTGAACCCAACACAGACCTGAGAAGCTGGTTTTACGTGTGAGAGACTTAAGAAACTCTATATGAAGAACTGACAATTAAATTTGCAAACTCATCCTAGAAAAGTGCTACCTACCTCATTGCTAACATCGCTATGGTCAACTTTGAAGCCCTCCCCCCACCCCCGGGAAGTAATCCACTGAGGACTGCACCTAGTCCACCCTTCAAAGCAATTTTGGAACCTTTTGCTGGAATGACCATCAGAGCTGTCATCATACAAGGCCAGAAAATGAACCCATTTATGTTGGGGATTGAAATTTTTTTTTAAGTTTTTGTATGACTTTTTGTTTTTTGACACAGAGCCCTACTCTATCACCCTGGGCGGAGTGCCATGGTGTCATACTTCACAGCAACTTCAAATTCATGGGCTCAAGTGATCTCTTGCCTCAGCCTCCAGAGTAGCTGGGACACTAAGTGCCTACCACCACGACCGGCTAGTTTTTTCTGTTTTTAGTAGAGACAGGGTCTCACTCTTGTTCAGACTGGACTCCAACTCCTGAGCTCAAGTAATCCACCTGCCTCAGCTTCCCAGAGTGCTAGAATGATAGGCGTGAGCCACCGCACCTAGCTTTGCATGACTTTTTCATAAGCTCCCAGCATGCCAGTATCTGCACCAGTGATTAACTGTCTGTACCACCCAATAACTTGGACCCTCTGGAGGCAGATGTGTGTGAAAAATTAGACCTCAGTGATGACATTGGCAGTAGAGTGCAATAACTCCTGCAACACTACCATTCCAATAATGTAACATGAGGCATAAATGGGTGAAGTTCATAAATTTGCCACCATGTGCTTACAGTGGCAGCACTATACAAACACACTGGTAGTATTTCATAACCTTGGTATATCAGGGTCTCACAGCTGTGTTTGTGTCAATGTGACTTCCTGAGTGGCATTATTGTTTTCAAATTTTTTTGATGCCGTACAATGACAGCTCCAATAGCCTTTCCAGTCGAAGAGTTCCAAACTTGGTTGGAAGGGTGGACTAGGCACTGTCATCTGTGCATAGCTTCCCAAGGGGAGAATTGCAGAGGTGATGGTAGTGATATTTAGCAATGAGGTATATAGCACTTTTTCTAGGATGAGTTCACAAACTTAGTTGTCAGACATTATAGATTCTTTCTAGGAAGAAAGGAGAAGGTGAATGGATGAGCTTTAGCTATGGAAATAGAAGAAATATGTGGCAGGAACATTCCTGGAATCACAGTTTTTGCAAACCTGATTGCAATAAAGTAGGTACAACACGGGGAGAAACTTCTAGAAATCTTTCTAATTTGTCTACCCCTAGTGAAAAACAGGTTTCTGGGAATTGAATTATAGAAGTAAAGACTCAGGTAACTCCTTGGGAGTTAATTTCTGATGTTTATCACTGAAACCACCTACTTTCTTTCTCAGCACTGCGTTGTGTGCTTTTATTCTTCAGACTTATGGAGAGCCAAATGCTTCACTGAGAAGGGTACTTGCTTGACTCTCAAGGGCTCAATAACATCTGGATTTTTATTTCTACAATCTGGGTCTGGTTCCTCACATCCAGAATTAAAAGAATTACCCTGTATCTGATATCATGATTAGGCTTTTCTTGAATAGCTCCTTTTCCCTTTCTGAGCTCCACACTGACTATTCTTGTTCTTCCTTATCAGGATCATTATCCCTTCACCCGCTTTGGTCTTATGCCAGAGCTCCAGGATCACTTCTGTTCGTATCTGATGTTCTCAAGGCTGCCTGGCAGCATAGCCAGGTGGAAACAGGCTGATTTGTCATAAGTCTAGATGAAAGATTTTGGTGGCGGCAGTTTCTACTAAATCAGTATTTATCATCTATTTTCACTGAAGCATATAACAGTATGTATGAAAGTGTAGCATTTTCTAATAAATAATAAGGATTATAAGGCTTGGAAACATCCTACAAATGACAATAACTAATATTGAAGATTAAGAACATGAGAGAATCCACTGCTCTACTGGAAGTTAGGTCCTAATTATGTAAAGTGGAGAGAGGCATGCTAGATTCAGAGAAACCTACAAAGGCTCATTACTTGATCAGTCTCTAGCAAGATCCTCTGAACTCTTTTATGAGCTAGGCCCTGACTTGTGGGATTCCATGTTCATCTCTGCATTGTCTGATTTTACCAAGAATCCTACTAAATCAGTTTAGCCAGAATCTGAACACTCTCAGCATCTGTCCACTCTCCATTCGGATCAAATTCCTCCTCCCCATCATCCATCACCCAGATGATGAGATCACTTGATTAGTTTTCAGCAAGAATCTGTCAATTTGGTTGAGTCAGAATCTTCCCTTGCCCCAGATATTTCCTCTTAGTGGGTTTCCATCCACTAGTCCTCACGCTACTCCTCAGCTATTCCCACTTTCCTTGTATTCAGTTTAGCCTGATTTCTTTCTTCTAATAGTCTCCTCTCTTACCTAGTGTCTTTAACAAGTGTCATGAATATGCTTTTCTTCAATAATTCCGGTGCTGCAACTTAAATGGGATCAGGATAGACCCTCAGACCTCTCATCAAAGCCCTTAAATGCACATTTTTGAAGTCTTTTTCTCTGACTGATTGATTAGGGATCCGTTGGTGAGTCAGATTCCTGAACCATTGCTCCAGATAAATGCTCACTGAAACCGAGGAAGACAGAATTTTACTCTTATGATTCTGAGCATACTGTCTAAAGCTAAATTAGAGGTCTTGCCTTCTTTGTTTTAAAGTTGTCTGCTGAGCTGGAAATTCATACTTCTTGGCTATTTGTCTAAAAAGGGATTGATTCATTCTCTGAGTCCTGGGCTAGAAAATTATCTTTTTAGCTCATCCTGAGGCCTCTCTGTTCCCTCTGTTTGATCCCATCTCCGCAATGGGAACTTGTCAGTCAACTGAGATCCTTGTCTTGACCCTCAGCTGACAACGTGCTCTGCCAGGCCTGCCCACCTCCACACTGGCACAATCTCGCTGATGATTATTCAGAACTTCAGGGACTTCTCTGAGAAACTTACGCAGTCTCCCGACTGGCTCCTCTAGGACCCTCTGTTGCCATCACCGCTGTCCTCCATGCCCTCTTACCACCACCCACCTTCTTTTCAATTTCCTTGGATCCTTCGATTTGTCCTCTTTAAAGCTCTTAGCTCCCCAGTCCCTCTGTCTGGACCTGCCAGACATTTCCTTCTCCCTCAGATGCTCAGCTTTCTATAGTCCCTTGAACTTTAGGTCCCCTCTTCTTATTAGGGGTTCTCGAGAGGTTCAGAGTACCCTAAAGACAACTACCTAAGCCAAAAAAGGAAAAAAAAAGTCTAACTAGAAATAAAAATTTATCTGCCCAGATTGATGTGTCTGCAGTCATCTATAGCTTCCTAAAACATACGTCTCAGGACAAAAGAAAAAGTCTTCTCTACAAATAGTACTTTAAAAAAGAAAAGCTTGGCCAGCACCTGTGGCTCAAAGGAGTAGGGTGCCGTCCCCATATGCCACAGGTGTTGGGTTCAAACTCAGCCCTGGACAAAAACTGCAAAAAAAAATAATATATATTATATTATATATATATAATAAAAAGCTTTAGCCATTATGATGTAAGTAAATTCAACTTGTCCCGTTTTTTGCCAGAAACACAATTCAGTTAAAAATATAAAGTGGAGATAAATCACTGAGTTGTGCATTATTGTGTTGCCTGATTCATGGCTAAAATTTTACAATGAAAACTGTAAGATCTCTGTATGTCTCTGTGTGTTTATGTATGCATGTCATATATAATATATGTCTTATTTTTCTTACCTCTGAATGACATTACCAAATTAATTTATAAAATTCTGTTTAAATTGGCTTAGAGATGTGCTTTTATATAAGTGAAATAATGCTAAAATTCACAAATTTAAAAGAATGAATCTACAAGCTTTTTGGATTCATATGGCTTCAGTATATCTTTGGTAAGACTAATTTAACATTGTTGTTTAATAAAAAATAGCCATATCTTCTGAGTTATCAGAATTAAGCATAGCATAAGCATATGCTTTTAGTGTATTTGAGCTTACTGGTTAAATAAAGTTAAAAATAGGTAATAGGGGAAAGAGTGAAGATGATGGTGACATTTGTTTGGTCTTATAAGATGTCTGCCTAAAAATAGTTTCTAAAATTTTTTGGTAACTTGAAACCATGGACTTAAATTAATTAATACATATTTATTAATAATTTTGAAGTAAGATAAACTACTGAAACATTCACTACTAAGCACAAGTTTAAGTTTACATATGTTGAGCATCTAATTTTTATACAATATAGAGAAGTAAAATATATTTGAGTCTGATACTAAACATGTTTGTTTTAGTACATTAAAATGTTATATTATGAAGATGAAACATATAGATGTACATACATATAGATGTATCTATAACATTGTGAGATGGTATATTCACAAAATTTTCTACTCTGCTACAGAATGCTGGTGTTTCCTAGTTTTATCTGTAAAAGAGAAGCTACTTGTGTTAAAAATTTTTTAACCAGCATGTGTAATTAAAGTTACTAGAAATAACAAGGGTGAAAAGAAACAACTTCACAGAAAAGGTATACGAAGAAAATCTTTTTTGTGCAAATATCTTTGTTGTATTGAGATTTTTGGTCATCTGGGTATATACCAAGTAAAGGAATAATAAAATTACTTGGCTTGCTTCTGTTTTCTGTCATGGCTGATCACAACAAAGACTGGATGTATACTGTGACCTCGACCAATGGGAACAGATGGAGACCTACATTTTGAGGGATTTGCACTTTAAAAAGCCCCCTTTAAGCAAAGGATTTATATTCACATGTATTAAAAATAGTTTCATATAAAATTACAAAGGGTGGATTTAGCTGCCTTTTACATCCTATGACAGAAGAATTTTAGGTTCATTCATTTTTTTTTTTTTAAAGAAGAGTTCTGTGGGACATTAGAGGAATCCAGAGAGCCCTGACCAGCTGAGCCACACTGCAATGATATTCTTCCTTCTAACTACTTCTTGTTTTCTGTATCCATCAAATAAGGAGGTCAGGAACTATTTCCAAAGTCTTTCTCCCTTAAATAGGCTGTGATGCTACTATAATGAAAAGGGTGTGGACTGAAGCTTTTCTAATGGAGGTCAGGAAAACAGGTGACGTCTCTTGCTTTTAGATTTGTTGGGCAAAGTTTACATCCTGTGTTTATATAAATTGATCCAACAGGGATACATCAATGTAAGACAATTCAGACCAAGCTCTGTGTGTGTGTATAGTGATTTCTTTTTCTAAAAATCTTTATTTGTAGAATGAAGATGATAGGGGAGAAAATGTGAGACAAATATGGTTCTTAGATCCGAGATTCCTCCAACACAATGAACGTGTTAGGGAAAATCATTCTGCGCACAGCTGGCTAACACAAGTTAGTGATTTGCTTGTGTTCTTATTTTGTTGTGTCTAGACAGTCAAATTCTTTACTGCAATTCAAAGAATGTGCAGCCAGGGTTGATGACATAGTAAAGGGGGAAAACAAATGTAATACATTTCTAAATTATCTTTTTTAGTCTCACAGAAGAAAATGAGGCTAAGAATTGTCGTGATTTTTATAAAAGGTACATGTACTTTTTAAGCAATATGTCAGAGCATTGTAAAACACATACACAAAAATCAGGGGCAACAGTCTGAAACCCTTGGTGAATTTTATTAATACATAATTTTAAAATGAATTACACACATTCAGAAATATTTTTATGATTAAATAATAACATTAAGGTAGTAATACTTCAACACTCGAGATGGGCTGAGATGGTCCATCTGAGTTTTGCAGAGTAAACCAAAAATTTTTGGTAAGAAAGATCAGTGAATTATAAATAGCAAGATGGAAATAGAAAGCCATTAGCTCAGCAGGAGCTGTGCATTTGGGAGAGAATACAGAAGATTTGAAGTCACATACGTACTACAAATATGTAATAAAAATTTAGTTTACTTAAGAGGAAAACTGTTACTAAAAAGATGTGATTTGAATCATTTTAACGGTATAGATGTGGATTTCTCCATGGTGATCCAGTAGATATAGTGTCTGTTACTTATCTCAAATAGAACAATGTAATTGGAATGGCCTGCAATGATAAGACCATAGTTCAGGTTCTGAGAAAATAGTTTGCTAAATTAACTTTTATGTTTTTGTATTTTTTTTTTTTTTTTGAGACAGAGTCTCACTCTGTCCCCTGGGTAGAGTTACGTGGCATCATGGCTCACAGCAACCTCAAACTCTTGGGCTCAAGGGATTCTCTTGGTTTAGTCTCCTGAGTAGCTGGGACTATAGGTGCCCACCATGATGCCTGGGTATTTTTAGAGACGAGGTCTCGCTCTGCCTGAGGCTGGTCTCGAACCTGTGAGCTCAGGCAATCCACTTGCCTGGGCCTCCCAGAGTGCTAGGATTGCAGGCGTGAGCCACCACGCCCTATCAAATTAACTTTTATGTTGAGAAATCTTTCTTTAAAGTCAGGGTCTGTTTAAACTTGTCTAGACAAGGCCCCATGTGATTTCTTTCCCCTTAGGTTTTTGTTTACAGAGGGAGTCACTAAAAGAAGTTCACCCTTCCTTAACCTTATGGAGAGAAAAGATCCTAATATTTTCTCCTATGTTTTGTAAGAGTCCCTGAGGTCAGTGATGACGAACGAAAAGGCACCTACTAAAATAGGAGTAGTTTCAGTAAACAGTAATCCTTCCCAAATCCCAGAGTATCTCCCAATAAATTATTGTATTTCATCAATCATCATAGTAAACCTTTAATTACTGTGGAAAATTATTATTATTTTCTTTTTAAATTTTTCTTTTATAATGTTTTTTTCTTTTTTCTTTTCCCTCTCTGCTTCTAGGTGGAAAATTATTTATGAGATGTTTCAGTGAGTTTTTCTATTCAGTTCCTTGTTGAACCCCAAGGAGTAGGAATTTGTACTCCTATTGAAAATGTCTGCCCTCAGCTCCACAGTGAACAGCTGGAGAACTGATATATGTGAGATTAATGAATGTAATCATATAGTTCTGGAAGAATAAACCAAAATGCACTAATTGTAGCTTTAAGAAATAGGTAAAAAGCAAAACACATATATTGGTGTTTGACTTTTTGAATACTAGTAAAATATCATCATGCCACACAGAAATTATAAAATTTTCAAACCTATACAGAAGTAGAGGATATTATAAGGAATCTCATGAACTCATTACCTAGCTTCAACCATTACTTAATGTTCTTAGTGAATATTTCAATATGCATTACCAAGATATAGTCTGAACATTATCACACTGAAAAATTTGAAAACAATTCATACGGAAATATTTAAAGTGTCTTCACTTTAGATATTTCATTTGCATAGAGAAAGTGTGCCCATAACATAGAGAAAAACATAAACCTGAAATAACCCAGTCCTCTCAATTCTTTCCAGAGGCTTAGTCCAAATGCACCGAGAAATAAACCAGGTCACTCCAGTAAAACGCTTGGTTTATTTTTGGTCTTGTTTAGGTTTCCATGTAAATGAATGCAGATGGTAAAGAGTAGAGATTATAGACTTCCTGGTATCAGTATATTGCTCACATTTTTTTGGAGAAGTCAATGGTGGCCCTCAACATTGGCAAGTGAAACTCAGGGAATTGTGGGGAATGGCAAAAGGAGAAATCTCTGCCAGCAAACTCGAACAAAGCCTTACTCATTCCAAAATATACTGGCCATTCAAAATTACTGAATGGCTAGGTGCAGGGGCTCTACCTGTGATCTTAGCATTTGGGGAAGCTGAGGTGGGAGGATTGCTTGAGGCCATTTGAGACAAGCCAGAGCAACAGGGTGAGACCTTGTTTCTACAACACACAGAAAAATTAGCTGGGTGTGGTGCACACATCAGCTACCTGGGAGGCTGAGGTGGGAGGATTGCTTGAGGCCATTTGAGACAAGCCTTAGCAACATAGAGAGACCTTGTTTCTACAATACACAAAAAAATTAGCTGGGTGTGGTGGTGCACACCCAGCTATCGGGGAGGCTGAGGCAGGAGGACTGCTTGATATCAGGAGTTGGAAGTTGCAGTGAACTATGACAACACCACTGCACTCTAGCCCAGTCAACAGAGCCAGACATTGTACCAAAAAGAATAAAAAAATAAAAAAAAACTGTCTTAGGAAAGCAGAATACAATATATATATAATCAATTTGTAGTCAAGGCCTTGTAGGTTTATTTGACCAATTAAAGTGTTAGAATACCTGGAACGGAAATCTTGGTTATTGCAGGATGCATTTAGGGGCGCTATAATATTAACAGGAATATACTATCATCAGACATTAATGTCACTCCATTTGGGGTACAATGAAGATTTTGGTGGTTAATTTAATATGCCAATTTGGCTTTGTTATGGTATCTATATCTTTAATTGAACACCAGAACTGATGCTGCTGTGAAGATATATTTTACGTTTTCATGTTGGTTCTTTAAGCGCTTGAAGCTATTTGACCCAAAGTAGATCTTTTTAAATATTTTGCCATAGGAAATGATTTCCAGATTTCTTCCCTTCTGGTTATTTTTACTGATCTTCCCTGGCTGGCTGTAGCTATGCTTGAGCAGCTATTTTAGAAGTTTGACTCTGCTATTAACTACCCAGAGAACAATAGAATATATTTCCTTCTTGTTCTAGATGCTAAGCTATCTTAATGTAGTCTAAGATCTACTATCTTTTGAAAAATATATGTATTTTAATAGAGATGGGGATCTCACTCAGGCTCAGGCTGGTCTAGAACTCCTGATCACAAGCAATTTTCTGCCTTAGTCTCCCAGAGTGCTAAGATTACAGACGTGAGCCATTATGCCTGGCCAATTTATTAGCTTTTAAAAGTAGTCTATATATCTTTTTATTATTGCTTTTTTTCTTTTTTTTCAACTTTAACTTTTTTGTTTTGTTTTGTTTTTTTGTAAGAGATAGAGTTTCACTATGTTGTCCAGGCTTGTCTTGAACTCCTGGGCTTAAGCCATCCTCCCACCTCAGCCTTATAAATAGCTGGGACTACAAGTGTGCGTACCACCACATCTAACTTTATATCTCTTTTTAAAGATTTCCTTTGAAGAATCTATCTCTCATATTTGTATCTGTAAAATAGACAGTGTAGAACTTTGTATTTATTCACATTAAATTCATATTATTGGTCTTTAACCCAAAGATCAAGTCTACCAAATGTTTAATATTGTATATTCCATCATTGTCAATGCAGAATTTTGGTAAGGATAATTTGCTAACTGATAATACGTTTGCTTTTAGACACTGAGAAAAGAAAATTAGCTCAGAGAAGTGTGAGCTACATGAGGTATGCACAATTTACCAGGCCCTGAGAGACAGAGTACAGGGTATCAGACGTAACCCCTACCCCACACTCACTCATTTTTGGTTCTGACCAGCTCCTTCACCCATTATTTTCCTGTTCCTGGTATTTGTGATACAAAGAATAATGTATAGCCATCCCCCCACCTTAAAAACCTACTTGTAAACTGTCCATGTTCCCATATGGTCATCCTTGAGCTTTGGACCCTAATACACTTTATACATAATCACATTTCCTGAATCCCATTATTCAAGGCTGACGTGTTGAATATAAAATATTAGAAGAACAAGTGGGTAGAAAAGTATAGTGAGAATGATAGAAAAATAAGGTTTGGGATTTTATTTGGATTAAAGCCCTATTTGGAATCATTAATAGCAAGTACATGCCTTGAGTAAGACCATAGCAGATAAGAAGATATCAAGGATTGACCTTTGAGAAATAATTTGCCCTTAAACATGCAGAAGGACGCTCAGGTAAGGAAGAGAAACAGCAAATTCTTTCAAGATAGGAATTGGCCTTTTTCTGAAACATAATAGGGGTTCAATAAATATTGTTAGAAGTAGAATCAGTACAAGAGGTAATGAAGGAAAGGTTTGAGAGAAAGGGAGGAAAGAAAAACAGCACCGCCCTGAGAAAAGGGCAGTCAATACTGTCAACAACTACAGAGGCAGCCACCTCTACCAAGAACCAGAAGTGAGAGAGACCACTAGGTTTGACAGTCATAGAAAAGTGACATCAAAGGTTGTAGTTTGGGATAAAATTCATATTGAGAGAGTGAAGGAGTGAATTGGTAATGAGGATGCAGGCCTTGAACACAGATTATTTTAATAGAACTTTAGAGGTTTAAGGGAAGTAGAGACTAGTGGCTCCACAGAGCAATGAGACTGAGCAGATAGAACTGAACGTTTTTAGGAGGTAGAGAAAAAAGTTTCATCAGAGAGAGACTAATGTGCCACAGAAGAAATAATAAGAGGTATAGATTCTTGGGGAAAGTAGCAGGGATTAGATGAAGAACTGAGCTGAGTTTGTAATTTTTCCAAGGAGGAACTTATTTTTCTCAGACTGAAGATTCAGGGGAAGGCAAGCAGGACAAGCTGTGCTTATCTGCCTCATTGAAGTGGAAATTGGGTTATTATGGACAGAGGGGCAAAAGTAAATAAAATCAGGGCAGGAAGACTTCAGTTGCTCTATGAAGTAGTAATGATGAGACTGTAGTCAAGGTAGTCTCAAAATCTTTTGACGTACTCTTGGAGAGTATGGCAGGATGCCAGGACAGCTAAAAAACGTACCACAGCCTGAGTGCTAAACAATAGAGGTAGACTTTCTCTTAGAAGATAAGGAAGTGTCCAGTAAAAGCAAAAACAAGTATATTTTTTCACAATCTGAAGCAAGAAGTCCAAGGTCAAGGTGTATCAGCAAGGTCTGTTTGTTCTGAGGCCTCTTGACTTATAGCCTGGGTAGACAACCGTCTCCCCCATGGCTTCTCCTGGTCTTTTTGCTCTGTGCATATCCGTGCCCTGATCTCTTTTTCTTATAAAGATACCAGTCATATTCAGATAGAGCCCACCCATTTGCCTCTGTCACCAAATATGATTACATTCTGAGGTACTAGCAGTCAGGACTTAAACATATCACTTTTGCTGGAGATACAATTCAGCCCATAATAGGAAGAATGCAATCAACAGCAGACAAAAGAAGTCCACTTAATTATTTTCTTCTGTAAATGAGCATTACTTCTCAAAATTTAGTATGTATCATAGGCAAAATAATGCTCCCCAAATATCCAAACCCTAATTCCTGTAACCTGTGAATATGTTACCTTACATGGTAAAAAGGACTTTCAGAGGTGAATTGGGTGACCATTTTGAAATGAGATTATCCTAGGTGATCTGAGTGGGCCCAATTAATCACATTAGTCCTTAAAAGCAGAGAATCTTTCCCTGTTGAGTTCAAGGTCAGAGGGAGATGTGAGTATGAAAGAAGGGTTGGAGAGTTGCTTTGAAGATAGAGCAAGGGAGCTATGAGGTAAGGAATGTGGGCAGGTTTTAGAAGAATCTGGAAAAGGCAAGGAAACAGATTCTCCCCATTCTCCCTCTCTTCTCTCTCTGTGTCCAGAAAATAATTCAGCTTTGTTGACACTTTGATTTTAACTCAGAAAAACTTGTGTAGCACTCTGACCTACAGAACTGTAACATAATGCATTTGTTTTCCTTTAAGTCAATAAATTTGTGGTAATTTTTTACAGTAACAATAGAAAGTTATGGATAATATGATGTGCATCTGGGCATAGTGGCTCAATCTGCAATCTGCACCCCTGCAATGCCAGCGCTGTGAGAGGTCGAGCAGGAGGGTATCTTGAGACCAGCCATAATAAGATGCCCCCGTCTGTACAAAAAATTAAAAAGAAAAGCTTAGCCAGGCTTGGTGGTGAGCATCTGTAGTCCCAGCTACTTGGCAAACTGAGGTGAGTGGCTCTCTTGAGGGCAGGATTCAAGGCTATATTGGGCTAAGATCACTCCATGGCACATTGGTATTGGTGACATACTGAGATTTCCATCTCCAAGAGAGAATTAAAAAAAAAGAGGTGTGTAGAAATCACCCCAAGGTTTACTTGAATGCTGATTCTGATTCCGTGGGCCTGGGGTGGGGCCTAAGAATGTGCATTTCTAGCAAGTGCTGCAGTGATGCCAGTGCTGCTGGATTGTGGGCCATACTTAGGGTAGCCAGGCTTTAAGATCATGTATTTAAATCTCCAAATGAAGGGATTAATGCTTAAAAAGATAAAGGGATTGAGACTTAAGAGAATTTATTGAACATCATTCAGATGGTTGCTGGTAGAGATGTCTTGCACTCCCAGCCACCACCACTTTTCTCACTGAGTATTGCACCATTGCTTTAAAAAAAGAAAGAAAGAAAGAAAAAGGCCCATCTGGAAATAGCAGGCAAGAAGTGCCAGCGTTTGCCAGTGTTTGGAATATTTGGCTCCAGAGCCTCTGTGTGTTTATGGTGCCTGCTGAGGTGGCCCGGCTGACACTTAGCAGATACAAATTGTTAATTACCAACGGGTTACACTAACAGCTGTCTGCTGTGGGCAACAGCCGGTAGTAGCCCTCTTGGTTCTCAGGGGTTTCTAACTTTGTACACCTCTGCAAATTCAAGACAAAAATGTTAGGGCAAATGGGCATTTTGTTGTGACAATTTAATGGAAGTAATTTCTAGAAGGAGGCTCAAAAACTGTAGATCCGTAGATCATCTGTAAACTCAGAACTATAAACACGAAGAGAATGTTCCCAGAGACCTGAAGGGTATGGTCTAAGTTTGTTTTGTTGCCCAAAGCAGTCTGCAATTATGTGAAAGCAGAACGTCAGCTGATCTTGTGGACGGCACTGGGAGAAGGGTTTGAAGGGCATGGTCAGGCTTATTAAAGAGGATACAGAGCTCCCATGTAGCGTGGAGCATAAACCCAAGGTGGAAATCAGAAAGGAAGTGATTCTAAGAAGGTGGCCAGGACTCGTGGGTGGGTTTAGTGAGTAGAAGATTATAACAAGGAATGAGCAGAAATTGCACAGCCAGAGCTGCATGGAAGCCTCACACTCTGCAGAACAGCAGGGAGAGTCACAGGCTCTGGAACGAGAGCTCTCAGACCACTTGGTACATGGGCATCAGGGGGAGCCTGCTGCAAATCCACATTCCCTGGATCCTACCCCAGAGATGATTTTAGCCTCTTATCATGGAAAGTTCCAAATTTATATTAAAGTAGAGAACATAATATATGGACCCACCCATGCCCATCCTCAGACTCAGTCATAATCCCCTGGTAGAGCATCTTACCTTCATCTGCTCCACCTGCTCAACGCCCTCCCTCTCAGCTGTCCTTCTCTACTGGACAATGTTCATGCCAATTCCCAGTCATCAGAGAAAAGCATTCCAGGCAGAACAATGAGTAAGTACTCATTTCCTGAGGACAGAGGGTCCCTGGGATGTTTGAGGGACACTACAGAGGTCTCTGTAGGTGGAACAGAGGAAAGGAAGGGAAACTTGTTGGGAATGAGGTCAGAGATGTGCAGGGCAGAGCAAACAGACATGCAAACCTGTAACTGTGTGTGTGTGTGGGGTCCTTGTAGCTCAGTGCAATAGCTTTGGTTTTAACTCTGAGTGGGGACTCTAGGGCAGAAGAAGGAACTAGCAATTGGGGGAAGTTGAAGCTGAAATGGTCAGGGGCCTGAGCTGGAATTACTGGAGCCACGTGGTAGAGGAGTCACCTGGCAGGGGCCATAGTCATGGAAGGAATATGGCCAAGAACTTTGCTCCACATTAGGGAGGGAATAGGAAAACCATCATCTCTATTTCTATAGTAATAGGCCTCAATTTCCCTGGATAATAGAGTAAACCTTTCTGCCACTTGGTTCAGTGGTTGGGGAAGTTTGAATGGTTAGTATTGTCTCAGCTTCTAGTTAAATAGAACCTGACTACTTTTCTCATTGGAAACATTTTTATCTTGGTAACCAATTCCAAAGTTGTGGGGACAGATACCTAAAATTCCTTTTTTTTTTTTTTTTTTTTTGAGATAGAATCTCAATCTTTTCCCCTGGGTAGAGGGCTGTGACATCATAGCTCACAGCAGCCTCAAACTCTTGGACTTGAGCAATCAATGCTCTTGCCTCAGCCTCCGGAGTAGCCGGATCTACAGGTGTGCACCCCTATGCCTGGCTTATTTTTCTATTTTTAGTAGAGATGGGGCCTCGCTCTTATTTGGGCTGGTCTTGAATTCCTGAGCTCAAACAATCTACCCGCCTGGGCCTCCCAGAGTAGTAGGATTAGAGACGTGAGCCTGTGCAGCTGACCATAAAATTCCAGAAGTGGATTATCAAGTGTAATAAGGAGAGGAACCCCACCCCTACCCATTGGTTCCTGGCCCTGTGTAGTCAGATGATGGAGGAAACAGCACTGCTTCAATCAGATTTCTCCAATAAAATAAGCCACTCATTCTTCTTTGGCTTTCCATTTTTTTAGGCCTAGACAGGAATGTGAAAGGAAAGAGAGACCGGTTCCTGATTTTGTTCTCATGACTTGTCAGGTTTAACACCCACCCTGGGGTTAACTATGCACATGATGGTTTCCCTTGGGAGAGGGGACCAAAAATGTTCAGGGCAAACTTGTTTCCATCTTTCTGAGGCTGTTTCCATGAAAAGGACCATTTTTTCTATGTGTGCTGGTGAGCAGTTCAACTTTTGCTGTCAAAAAGTTGTAAAGTCAGTCTGAATCTGCCCGTATTAAAAAAATTATCTTAAATGTCATGGAAATCTCCAGACCAGAGATTTCTCCACCAGCAAGAGACTTGTCCCTTAGAGGATATTTGGCAAAGCCTGGAGGCATTTTTGTTTGTCACAGTGGGGAAGGGGCAGTGCTACTGTTATCTGGTGGATAAAGACCAGGGTTGCTGCTGAGCCTTGTACAATGTACAGGACATGCCCCACGGAGGAATTATCAGCTCAAAATGTCAATAGCGCTGAGGTTGAGAAACCTTCCCCTAGCCTGAAGAATTTACTAGTTATTTATTTTTTTCTTGAATTTTACCTAGCCCTGCCATCCAAGGTAATTTATCTGAGATTAAAAAGTGAGTTAACTGCTGGACTAAATTTGATATAAGACGATGCTAGCAAGCCAAATCTGCTTCACATTTGTCCAAGGAAACTCCTCCTCTTATTATTTTGTATTTTCAGGAAGAAACGAAAGACTCAAATGTAATATTTTAATCATTTATAGTTAAAGTTGTGGCAGTTAAAGGTTATGATTATTTTCTGCTCTGTCTCAGCCAGTGATGTAAGTGTATATTGAGGTTTCTCCTGCAATGGAGGCCTTAAGCATGCTTGATGAGATATTTAGCTCTTTCAGTACATTAGCTAAAATCGATTGCATTTGTCCATCCTCATGCTTCCCATGTTCCCTTTTGTAAAGAGTTTAAAGAGTTAACAGAACCGTTAAGGCTTTCACAGCCCCAGCCATGTACCCACAGATACGAGAAAGGCTCCAAAATCCAATAAATGATAAAATTAAGGTGTATGTTATTATTGCCACTTCACTAATTTCTAAATGGAAACAAGTCTTTCAGGAACTGAAAGTCTTCTTGGCTTCATTTTCAGCAGCATGCAGATTGGTCTGTGCTAGATGTGCAAAATTCTTAACCTGTGACTGAAAATTTGATAGGAAGAAAATGTTAATTATTGGCGGTGCCTGTGGCTCAAAGGAGTAGAGCGCTGGCCCCATATGCAGGAGATGGTGGGTTCAAACCCAGCCCCAGCTAAAAACTGCAAAAAAAGAAAAAAGTTAATTATTGCCGTAGATTTATGTTACCTTGTGCACACAGTCCCCTAACCCATATACTTCCTTTGTGGAGTGACCTCTGCCCCCTTGGGGAAGTGGCATGGAGTGGCACATGTAGGAAACCAAGAGTGACCCTGATCCGCCAGGTTCTTATCTGAGATTTCTTCTCCATTTTCCACATTTCCAGTTTTTCTTTTGAATCCCCTGTTCCTGGCATTCCTGAACTGAAAATTAACTACTTAGTGGCACGATTGCCACGCTTTTTCCTGAGCAGGTTGCCACCTCCTGTTGGTGGCCAGTTTCATACCCAGATGTTCCCTGCCTCACTCACACCCTTCTCTAGTTCCTGTCTTTCTCCACGGCATCTGCTGCTGTCACATTGTCCTCTGGAAATCTTCAGACCCAGGCCACACACCTTCCCCGGACAGCTTCTCTTGTGGCCTATGCCTATACACGAGATGTTTGTGCCTCGGTGATGGCAAATACATCCGCTATATTTTTTATTTGGATTTCTTTCCTCTTAAATCTCAATTTTGACAGTTTTGGAGAAAGTCCATCTTATATTTATTCTTAATGCATTGGTCTTATTACACTACTGTTTGGAATGTTTCTAATATCAAAAATGTGGGAAGCCTTTGCTTATCACTTTTCTAATGCTTTTTTTTTTTTTCCTTTTTTTCTGTTATAAGCATAGATGGTACATTTTGACAAGCCCTTGATATTGAAATCTTATTTTTCTGGCTCAGGACATACATAAAAATTTTCAGCTTGTCGAGACTTGAATTTTTCTGTTGCTGTGTTCTCTGAGCTCTGCCGTCCCTCCCTGCTGTGATACTTACAGATAAGCAGTTTGAAGGCTACAAGCTAGGAATGAAAAACTGATGTTGGTTGGGGAGAAGTTTTGAATGTCAGATTAAATTCATATCAGACATTTATTAGCATTAACCTTGGCCATGGACATGTAGGAGGAGAGACGCAAATAAAGAAGGGTCAGGAACGATGGTTTTTGTAGCTAATATTTTATAGAAATGGAGCTGCCTTGCTTGCTATTTTTGGCATGTTTGTTCCGATAAAGGAAGATGTGACAGTTAAATAAGGGAAATAGAGAGGTATTATGATTTTAGTGTCATGGTGAAAACTACTGGTAAGAACCTCAACTTCTGTTTGTTCAACAACTTGACTTATCTGACTTTGTTATTTGGGGGAAATGTTCACTGCAAAAGCAACAGCATCCTCATCTACTGAGCATGACCCTGTCTACGAGTTCTTAAAGAGTGACTTGGTCATCTTTGTCTCTTCTTATCTAGTAAGAAATTGTCATTTGCTTAAAATTCTCATTCAAATAAATAGTATTATAAAAGTTGCTCTGTGCTTTATATTTAAGCATACTTATACATGTATGTAAGATATTTTCACATAATTCAAAAAAAAATAGCTAGGCACAGTAGCTCACCTCTATAATCCCAGCACTTTGGAAGGCTGAAGTGGGAGAGTTGCTTGAGGCCATAAGTTTGAGACCAGCCTGGGCAACATAGTAAGACCCCATCTCTACATAAAATTAAAACAAAAACATTAGCTAGGCATAGTGGTGAGCTCCTGTAGTCACAGCTACTTGGGAAGCTGAAGCAAGAGGGTTGCTCAAGCTCAGGAGTTCAAGGCTGCAGTAAGTTGTCATTGCATCACTACATTCCAGCCAGGGCAACAGAGCAAGACCTCGTCTTAAAAAAATTTGTTTTCAATAGCATTTTTCATTGTAGAACTCCAGAGAAGAGAAAAATATTTGCTGGTAGCTCTTTGAAAATCAGTACAGACCTTGTTGCTTTTGTTCTTGGTGTGGCTGGCGTGGAGAGGTGGAAAAAGAAAGGAGTAATGCTTCATCAGTTAGATTGTCTTTGGAAGAATCTGAATAGAAAAGTAATCTGAATAAACAATTGCTATAATCCAGAGGTAAGATTTAGGCGCATTTTAATCAAGGTTCTAGCTATACTTCCCTACTTTTCTCTCAGCTTTGAATCATCATTGTCAGATTTGTCCTGAGGTTGTCAAGCCTCATGCTCTCAAAATGGCTGCAATGCACTGTCACTTCACATCCTATGAGAAATAAAGAAAATGGTTTTCCATTACTGTTTCTTGAGAGTAAAGAGAAATCTTTTCTAGAAGCATCCAGCAACTGTCTCGTCATATCTGAGTTGCCCACAATTAGACCTTCTGAGTCAGTCATAGGCAAGGGTAGTACGATTATCTTTACAGTAAGAGTAAGTCCTTAAATTGTATGACTCAGCGGGGATGAGTTGAAATAAATGTTTGGGGGTTGATCACAATATTTGCTAAAATTATCTTTTTTTCAATCAGATCATAAAAATCTAAAAGGACTAATTTTTTTCCTGAGAAGAATCTTCATTTGAAAAAGCAACGTTTCCTCTGTGAATTTACTTACCTAAGAAAAGCACTTGCTGAGAATTAATTTACTTGTATTGGTGGTTCAGTTTTCCAGCCTATAGGAACAATGAATGCTATTCTGATCCTAATGCTGTCAATAAAATCTTCAGTCTGCTCCCCAAATTAGAAATTAGAGCTGGCCTGATAGACAGTGAACCCCTTAGGACCCACTGCTTTCATGACCCAGGAAATGGAGAGGCCCAAATCTTATAGAGAGAGACAGAGAGTGCAGTTCCATAGGTCAGGGATCTGTTGTGGACCGTGAGATTGTTCCCAGTTCTTTACTAGCTCCTCTACCCACCGAGTCAGGTTTTGCTATGGAAGTTGTTTTGGGTAATAGAATGTAACCGAAAGCAGCATATAGCATGATGAAGCAGATGCTTTTTTTTTTGGTTGTTGTTGTAAGCAGATGCTTTAAGAGGTATAGTTGTATCAAATCTCTTTTCATTCTGCCCTAAAATAGCATGTGCCACGTAGGGGCTTCTTTAACCTAGGCCTTAGAGTCTGCCAACACTTGAAGCAAAGCAGCAGCCAATCCAGAGTTGCCAACATGTACGGTGGGTGAGAAGTAAACATTTGCTGTTACAATCCACTGAGATTTGGGGAGAGTAGACAGATTGTGTACTGTAGCATAATTTACAAAAGTGTGGTTTTAATATCAGTTCAGTTATAAGAAAAAAAAACACTTTGATATCTTAGTTACTAATCCTCTGAAGTATAGTTCTAATCTAAAAAATGAAAACAAGAAATAAGGGCCTTTGGCTAGGTCCATGATGGTCTAAAAGTTGTCAGCTGATTAAATTGCGTAAAATAATTTATTTGAAACCTTTTAAATAATTAAAGACATTATTAACTTTCAATCAACTTGAGATAAGCCAGACTGTCTTGATAAATATATGATTCTTGCCAGAAGAAGCATTTTAGTTCACCTAAACTACCCCATTGTGAATAAATGTGTATTTTCTGTCTTTTTAATATTCAGAAAATAACCCAATTAATATTAATCCCTGTCATCCTGGAATTCCTAATGAGGTCTAAAATATCTTTTTTCTAACAGTAACTTTTTTGTTGTGTACTATAGTTTCTCTGCCCTTTGTCTAATTTTAAGTAAAAGATTTGTTAAGTGGTTTAATTTAAAGGATAGTTAAATAGCTATAGTTCAAGGAATTTTGTTAAGTAGACATTTTTCACTTTCTGACTTTATCTAAGAAAATAAGAGAAATTGAATTCTTATAAAAAAAGAAAAGCAAACAAACTTAACATAATTTACAGGATAATGGTACCAAAACCCACACAGACACGCGTACACACACACCACTACCACTACCAGCACCACTACCACATATCCAAAGCTGTCTTTTGTTAATGGGACTTCCCTTATTCTTGTCCCAGAGTTTATGTTTGGAGAATCTCCCTTGTACAAGAACATCTACTTTTTATTTTTATTTTTTTACCATGTTTAAAATAATGAAGAGAATAATAGCTTATGAAAACCAATTCTAATGAGATATAAATTAAGACTTCCTCCTGATTAGGGTAAATTGGAAGCTGTTTTGACATCAGGCAACATGGGAGTACTATGGCCTTATAGCTAGATTTGGGTTTGAGGACCAATAAGCACCATACTGAATTAGAAAAGGGCAACTGGCCTGGGGGTGGTGGCTCACGCCTATGATCCCAGCACTCTGGGAGGCTGAGGCCGGTGGATTGCCTGAGCTCAGGAGTTCCAGAACAGCTTAAGCAAGAGTAAGACCTGGTCTTGTGGGTGCCTGTAGTTCTAGCTACTTGGGAGGCTGAGGCAAGAAGATTGCTTAAGCCCAAGAGTTTGAGGTGGTTGTGAGCTATGACACCATGACACCGTACCAAGGATGACAAGAGAAGGGGCAACTAATTATACACAGCTCTTTGGGAGGTGGCAGGAAAGGCAAAGAAATGGAGAATGCATAAGTCATTTGTAATTTATGCATATTTTAAATTTTAAAAAGACTTATTTAGATAATAATAGATATTGATAATATAACTGTCTTCATAAGCAGAGGATATTTTATATACAAGGTTCCAGTTCATTTTATTTATGTATATTTAAAATGTTAAGAGATGTTGATTAAACTCTTTATCCTATTTTTTGTCCCTGTTACTACAATACATAAAATGTGAATCTGTGTTTGATCTATACACGGCAAGGGTAAGGAGTTTCAATGGTGGAGAAACAGCTGTAGGGAGGTGATCCTGTTAAATTTTGCATTAGCAAACCAGGCTATTTTTCAGGAAATCCTGATAGCAAATATCTTGACCACTGTAAATTTCAGTCTATTTTTTAAATGACATTTTAAGCATCTAACATCTGTATACTGAGTTTTATTACAAATAGCAACATTCAGACAAATTAAACCTAACTAAAATCAACATTTACATGACTATGTCCAGTTTCGAGAACAGCCAACAAGTTGGAAATCCTAATGAGATGATATGTGAGGGCTTGTTACATCACTACGCATACATGTGGGTGTAGAGGAAATGACTGGGTTGTTTTGACGGTCAAGTGTTAAATGTGTTTATATTCAGCCAGAAAGTGATTTTCCAACTTGGTATGGTTATAAACAAACAGCATGTAACTGTTTAAAGGGATTCAGCATTTTGTGAAGGGCAGGAGAAAGCTAGCCTTGAAGGAAAATGAGGAAAATATGCATTTTGTGTGTAGTAAAGTCACGTTAATTAACATTTAACATAACTACAAATCAACTTTTTGCCAGTCAATTCTAACCTGGACAAGCAGGGCACTTGTGATACTGGGTGAGAATGGAAGTTTATGAGGATTTCTGCTTAAGTGGGGTTAGTCTGGGCCCTGGCTTCTCAAGATCTGGGAGTGAGGAGGAAATCTGGAGTTGAAAGTCCCAGTACTTTGGAGAGACTGGATACAGGAAGAGAAATCAGACATGAGGCATGGTCCGAATCAAAGGCAGGTAGTAAACCCAACCAAAGGGATCCTGGCAATATTCTGCAAAACTTAGGTGCTGGTGTTTTATAATCTATGATTCCCCACAGGTGATAAGAAAGGTAGTTGTTAAAGTTTTATGGTGGTTCATTGTGTGCTTCAAAATGTCATGTTTGTTTGATGTATATAGTATTCACTTACAGAGTGATGTATTTATTTATTTTTCCTACAGAGCGATTTAAAATAAGTTAGTATTAATTGCTAACATTTAACATAAGAATATTTTGTCTCTGTACTTGATCTACAGCTTGGCTAAAAATACCAGAAGTTCTAGCATGACCGACCATGCTGCCATGTAGAGTACCCACAGCCTGTGTGACCGCTCTCAGCTCTCATAATGGGCATGCGCTCCCCGGTCCATCCCAGGCTCCACCAGTTCCATGGTTCCCAGCCTAGTGGGTGAGACACAGTTGCCTTTTACCATCATACTTATTTTTTGTTTGTTTTTCTTGAGATAGAATAAAGGCAAAACTGAGGTATTTCTTTTCTTTCTTTTCTTCTTCTTCTTTTTCTTTTTTTTGGAGACAGAGCCTCAAGCTGTCACCCTGGATAGAGACTGTGGCATCACAGCTCACAGCAACCTCTAATTCCTGGGCTCAAGCGAATCTCTTGCCTCTGCCTCCCAAGTAGCTGGGACTACAGGCACCTGCCACAACACCTGGCCATTTTTTGGTTGCAGCCGTCATTGTTGTTTGGAGGGCCCAGGTTGGATTCAAATCTGCCAGCTCAGGTGTACGTGGCTAATGCCTTAGCCCGTTGAGCCACAGGCGCCGAGCCTGAGGTATTTCTTAAATCCATTCTTTGGGTTTTTATTTCAGATTTTTTTTTTCAATTTAAAAGCCTCTTGTTATAAAACATTTCAAACCTGTAGAACAGTAGATATAATAGTTAAATAAATCCCTGCTTTCCTATTACACAACTTCATCATTATTCAATTCTAACCTTGTTTCATCTATATTCCTACCTACTTTCCTTCTGGTTTTTAAAGTAAATCCAGGACATCCTACTATTTTATATGTAAATACTTTAGCATGTAATAAAATAGATAGGAACTTTTTATAAAACAACTGGATTATCATACCTAAACATTGACAGTAAGTGTTTAATATTATCAAATACCCAGTATGTTAGAATTTTTTTTGTATGTTCAAATTTTTAATTGTCTCATAAACATGCCTATTTGTGTGTATGTGTATATATTACAGTTTGTTTAAATCAGCCTATCTATGTATAAATACCTTAAATCAGCGTTAAAATAAGGTCCATACCAGACTTTATTTATTGATAATGACTTTCAAATCTCTTCTAATTTATAGCCTTTCTCTTTCTCTTTTTCTATTTCTTCCCCCTCTCTTTCTTTCTCCTGGCCATAAATAAACCAGGTTGACTACTTTGTACAATTTATTATAGTCCATGATTTGCTTAATCGCCTCCCCATGTATAATTTAATATTCTCATCCATCATGTATATTTTCTGTAAATTGGGTTGAAGTTTTTAGAAATAGTATGTTTATAGGTGGTGGTGTGCCCTCATTAGCATTTTATTTTATTTTATTTTATTTTGAGACAGAGTCTCACTATATCTCCCTCAGTAGAAAGCCATGGTGTTGCAGGTCACAGCAAGCTCAAAGTCTTGGGCTTAAGCAATTCTCTTGCCTCAGCCTCCCAAGTAGCTGGGATGACAGGCACTGGCCACAACGCCTGGCTATTTTTTTGTTTCAGTTGTTTAGCTGGCCTGGGCCGGGTTCGAACCCACCACCCTTAGTGTATGTGGCTAGTTCCATAACCCGTGTTGCTATGGATGCTGAGCCCTCATTAGCATTTTAGTTTGCAACTCCTAAATCATCAATATATTAGAAGAATATATTGCTCCATTGCAGAAGTATTCTACAAGATGGTAAAAGATAAATGACCTGACTTATTCTAAAATAAGGGAAAGAAAATGAATAAATAATTTATAATTATGAATAATTTTATTTATAAATCTCAGTCTTAACTGCTGCTTAAAAATAGCAGAATCCTGAAGGTGCTGTTGATTCATTTGTGAAATAAAACATGCTCTTCATACCCAGGACTCATAGCTTTATTTACTTTGACTTTCAAAGTATCCCTCTTTTGAGATTATCCAGGTAGAAACACCCTATCAAATGAGTTAAAGCTAAAGCAATGCTGCATTTATTTACTTGAGATTTTTGATCTCAGGGTAGGAATATGGAAGGAAAACTAACCATTTGTTGTCTAACTCATGGAAGAGGGTTTCAAATGCATTATTTCATTTCATTCTCACAAAAACTCTCATGTTGCATTATCTCCTTTTTTGACTGAAGGATATAAAATCTAGGATTGCTAAAGTTACAGAAAAAAGTCTTCAGACTTTTTCCACTATAACATTGAAAAACCAATGATAAAGAGATAAGTGTATGGAGGGAAAAATTGTTTTCTTAGTCATTACAATGAGGATCACGGAATTTCTGGGTTCATTTTGTATGGGGAAATCCAAGTGAGGAAATTGATTAATTTTCACTCATTCTTAAGAAAATATATTATAAGAAAAGGAGGGCATATTTATAGACACTGTCTTAGCCACAAGAGGCTAAGCTTTGTAGCACTAACTAACTGATTCTGAAGTCAGTGGCTCACCCTAATTTGTCTACCACCACTGCAGATGCCTTTCAGGTCAACAGGAGGCCGAGGCGGGGAAGACTGTGCTCCATCCAGTCACTCAGGGACTAGCCATGTCAGCTGATGAGATCTCTCCAGCTTGTCTTGGTCTGTGCTACTATATGGAGGCCGGGAAGTCTAAGATCAAGGAGCCAGCATTTGGTAATTAGTAAGAACCTTCTTGCTGTGTCCTCCATGGTAGAAGGGTGAAGTAGTTTCTTGGAGCCCTTATATAGGGTGGTAATTCCATCCTTGAGAGATACAGCCTCATGACTTAATCACCTCCTAAAGGCCTCACCTCTTAAAATGCCCATGTTGGGTTTTAGCTTCCAATATGTGAATTTGGGGAAGACACAGGCATTCAAACCATAGCATAGCTACATCTGGAATAGAGGATATTTGAAGTTTTGAAGAAGCAGTAGACAGGACTTACATCCACAATTACATAGGACTGGAAATGACACATATCACAGCCCACTGGCCAAAATTAGTCAAATAGTTCCCTCTAACTGTGAATGAGCTAGGACGTGTAATTCTCCAGGTGCTCAGGAAGGCAAAGAAACAGGATATGATTTTCTTGGGGCAGTCCCCCTAAAAACAAAATTTGAAATGGACATTTATATGCAGTAAGTTTATTGGAAAATGTTCTCAGAAACACCTGTAAGAGGGTGAAAGAAGCAGAGTTGGAAAGAGGAAAAAATTGAATTGTGCTGCAGTTGTACAGGAGCCAGAGGTGATGTTCCCAGGAGCTCTGGAGCTGAGAGGGCTTGATGGTGATCTTGAATGAAGACAAGATGGCAGAGCCTGTGTACTGTGCCATCCAGTCATTGGAAACAGGCTGCCCCTTCATGTTTAATGATACTTCCCTTTGTTCCCTGATAGGTTACTATCGATAAAGCACATTTAATATGTTAAATCATGTTAAATCAAACTTTAATATATCTGATTAATCTAATCTACTTCAAAGTTGATTATGTCTTATCATTTGGTGAGAAATTTGGAAACTATAATCAAATTTTCTTTAAGTAACTATGGAATTATAGAAAACATTCTTCATTAAAATTTTACTATTATATATGTTGCAGAACAGAATTTTTATTTTTATTAGCATTAAGTTTTTAGGTAAATAGTTTCATCTTCTAGGAGAAGACTGATGGCATAGTTATTTCTAATTGTAGAAATTCCAAATCAAGACAATAAACTGTGTCATCTATATGTGATGTTATTATTTGTATTTCTACTTCTATGTCTAGGGAATGCTGCAGTATTAGTAATGAGAAATATATTATCATAGTAGATCTTTAAGAGAGAAAAACAATGAATATGCTGGGAAAATGCCATAAATTTAGTAAAAGATTTCTTTTTTTTTTTTTTATTGTTAGGGATTCATTGAGGGTACAAGAAACCGTGTTACACCGGTTGCATTTGTTGGGTAAAGTCCCTCTTACAATCGTGTTCTGCCCCCAAAAGGTGTGGCACACACCCAGACCCCACCCACCTCACTCCTTCCCTCTCTCTGCTTATCCTTTCCCTACCCCTCCCTCATCCTTTCTCTCTCTGCTCTCCCCTTCCCTCATCCCCACTGTGTCAATAATTGTCATTAATTGTCCTCATATCAAACTTGAGTACATGGGATTTGTGCTTCTCCATTCTTGTGATGCTTTACTAAGAATAATGTGTTCCACTTCCATCCAGGTTAATACAAAGGCTGTAAAGTCTCCATTTTTTTAATGGCGGAATAGTATTCCATAGTGTACATATACCATAGCTTGTTAATCCATTCCTGGGTTGGTGGGCATTTAGGTTGTTTCCACATTTTGGTGATTGTAAATTGAGCTGCAATAAATAGTCTAGTGCAAGTGTCCTTATGATAAAAGGATTTTTTTCCTTCTGGGTAGATGCCCAGTAATGGGATTGCAGGATCAAATGGGAGGTCTAGCTTGAGTTCTTTGAG
>CAUYRH010080763.1:0-15253 GCA_963574655.1 Perodicticus potto
TCTTTTTGTGTGCTATACTCTGGGTAATTTATTTAAATCAATAATCTAATCCATTACTTTTCTCCAGTTGTATCTAATCTGCTGTTCATTCCAACCTATTGAGTATGTTTTTTTTTTTTGAGACAGAGCCTCAAGCTGTCAGCCTGGATAGAATGCCGTGGCATCACAGCTCACAGCAACCTCCAATTCCTGGGCTCAAGCGAGTCTCCTGTCTCTGCCTCCCAAGTAGCTGGGACTGCAGGCGCCCGCCACAACGCCCGGCCATTTTTTGGTTACAGCTGTCATTGTTGTTTGGCGGGCCTGTTCTGGATTCGAACCCGCCAGCTCAGGTGTACGTGGCTGGCGCCCTAGCCGGTTGAGCCACAGGCGCCGAGCCGAGTATGTTTTTCAATGATAACAATTTTTATTTCTAAAAATTCCACTTGGCTCTTCAGATCTTCCTGGTAATTTCAAATTATGTTTCCTTAAATATGTCTTTCATAAAGATTTTGCTTCTTTACTTGAAAGTTCTAATCTCTGAATTCCTTGGGAGTTTAAATCTGCTGTTATTTCTGATTTCTCACTCATGGCGTCTTGTTTCCTTGTACATTTGGAATTCAAATTTGGTTGAACTTAATTTGTGAGAATCCTGAAACCTAAATTAAGGATGCTTTCCTCCGGTAGAGGTTTCGTAGTTATGGCTTTCAGGAGGCAAGGCAGTGTTACTAACCTGTTAAATGTTAACCTCCTTTGAGGTACTATTTTATTTATTTTATTTTTTATTTCAAATTGATATGAGGATACACATTTTGAGATTACATTGCTCTCACTTCCAGGGTGAAGTTCCAGTTGTAAAGGAGGCCCTCACCCAGGGAGGTGTGGTATCCACCCAGGCACCGTGCCCATTAGGTGAGATCCTGCCAAATGCCCTCCCTCCTTTTGCCATTTGTCCTCCCCTCTCCCCCGTAATAGACTATATTTGTGTTTTATTGTTCATGTGAGCATGTAATTATTCATATATTAGTTCATAGTACTATTAAGTACATTGGATATTTATTTCTCCATTCTTTCCAGATATCTGAGGATTCTCCATACTTCTTTCCTTTTTTTGCAGTTTTTGGCCGGGGCTGGGTTTGAACCCAACACCTCTTGCATATGGGGCCGGTGCCCTACTCACTGAGCCACAGGCACCGCCCCATACTTCTTTCCTTAAAGGTTGTATGAGTTTGCAATCCCACCAGCAGGGTAGAAGTGTTCCCTTCTTGCCTCCTTGCCCTGGGTAGAATCTCCAGCAAATCTTGGGTAGAAGTAGTGGGAACAGACAGTGGACATCCTTGTCACATTCCTAATCTTTGTTGGGAAGTTTTCAATCTTTTCATCAATGGCATAACGTAAGTTGTGGGGTTTCTGTAGATGCCTTTTATTAGGTTAAGAAAGTTCCCTTTGATTCCTTGGTTGCTAAGTGTTTATTATTATGAAAGAGTGTTGGATTTTTTCAAATGTTTTTCAGTATCTATTAAAGTAATCATGTGGAATTCTCCCTTATTACATTAATATTCTGTATTATGTTAAGTGATCTTTGTATGCTGAACCAGCTTTATACTCCTTGGATAATCCTACTTGGTCATGATGTATAATACTTTTTTATACAGTAATAAATTAAATTTTGCTGTTATTTTGTTGAAGTTTTATGTCCATATTCACAAGGAACATTGATCTATAGTTTTCCTGGAATGTGTTGTTTGGTTTTGAAATCTGGATAATAACAGCCTCATATAATGAGTTAGAAAATGTTCCCTCCACTTCTAGATTTTGGAATAGCTTGTGAGAGATTGGTGTTCATACTTCTTTAAATATCTGGTAGAAATCTCTAGTCAAGCCATTTGGTCCTGGGTTCATTTACGGTTTTGAAATTTTAATTACTAATCCAATCTCTTTAATTTTATGGATCTTTTTAAATTTTCTATTTCTTTTGGAATCAGTTTCCGGACTCTGTCTTTCAATTTGGCCATTTTAACTAGGGTAGCTAATTAATTGGTATGTAAGTCTTCATAGTGTTCCTCTATAATACTTTTTATTTCTCTAAGGTCAACAGTAACATCCCTGTTTTCATTCTCAATTTTAGTCATTTGAGTCTTCTCTCCTTTTTCTTGTGCAGAATAGCTAAAGACTTGCCAAATTTTGTTCATCTTTTCAAAGGACCAACTTCTGATTTTGCTGGTTTTCTTTATTGTTTTTCTATTCTCTATCCCACTTCTTTCCACTCTAATCTTTATTTTTTAGATTCTGCTTGCTTTGGATCTAGAGCTTTTTTTAAAACTGGTTTTTTGTTGTTGTTGTTTTGTTTTGCTTTTTGCAGTTTCTGGCCAGGGCTGGGTTTGAACCCACCACCTCTGTCATATGCGGCCGGCACCCTAGTCCTTTGAGCCACAGGCGCCGCCCTAAAACTAGTTTTTTAAGGTGGAGGTTAAGGTTATTGATATTTAAATCTTTTTTCTTGGGGAGCTCACATCCATAATCCTAGCACTGTGAGAGGCTGAAGTGGGTGGACTGCTTGAACTCAGGAGTTCAACACCAGCTGAGAAAGAGCGAGACCACATCTCTACTAAAAATTCTAGAAAAAATTAGCTGGGCATTGTGTTAGGCACCAATACTCCCAGCAACTCAAGAGAGTGAGGCAGAAGAACTGAGGTTGCTGTGAGCTATGATGATACCATGGCATTCTATCCAGGGCAGAAGAGTGAGGCTCTGTCTCAAAAAAACAAACAAAAAAATCTTTCTTTTTCAACATAGGCATATATAGCTATAAATTTCCCTCTAAGCACTGCTTTTATCATATTCCATAAATTCTAGTATGGAGCGTATTTTCATTAATCTGAAAGTTTTGTTTTGTTTTTTGCTGAGTTTGGCCAGGGCTGGGTTTGAACCCGCCATCTCTGGTGTATGGGGCCAGAGCCCTACTCTTTTGAGCCACAGGTGCTGCCCTGAAAGTATTTTATAATTTTCCTTGTGATTTCTGCTTTGACTTGTCGTGTGAGAGTTTGTTAATTTCCAGCTATTTGTGAATTTCTCAAATGTCCTTCTGTTATTGACTTCTAATTTCATTCTATTGTGGTTGGAGAACATATTTTGTATGATTTCAATCCTTTAAAATCTATTGAGATTTGTTTTATGAACATATGATCTATCTTGACGAATGTTCCATGTGGACTTGAGAAGAATGAACATTCCATTATTGTTGGGTGCTCTATAGAAGCCTGTTAGGTCTAATTGGTTCTAGTGTTATTCAAGTCCTCTGCTTCCTTTCTGATCTTCTGTCTAGATGATCTATTCATTATTGAAAATGAAGTAATAAATTCTTTTTTTTATTAAGTCATGTACACATAGATCATGAATACATTTATGCATATGTGGTGTACAATGTGTTGATTTTTTATGCAATCTGACGTGCTTACATCAAACCAATCAACATAGCTTTTGCCTCATTTACTTGATTAGTGTGTTAAGACATTTGTGTTCTACACATGACAGATTTGATTTGCACCCTTGCAATATGCTCTGTAGGTATGGTCCTGACGTTTACCCTCCCTCTGTCAAACCTCTCCCACCCCTCCCTTCCCACTCCATGAAGGAGTGAAGTAATAAATTCTTAAACTATTGGTGTTAATTGTCAGTTTCTCCCCTACTTTATGTATTTTGAGGCTCTGTTAATAGGTGCATATATGATTATAATTGTTGTTTTTCTTGATAGATTGATATTTTATCAATATACTATAAAGTTCTTATTTGTCTCTAGTAACAATTTTTATCTAAAGTCTATTTTGTTTTCCAGGTAATTCTCTTATAACTAGTCAGAGGAATGGACCTCTCCAATTCTCTCTGGTTACTATTTGCTTGGCACATATTTTCATGTTTTTGCTTTTAACCTATTTGGGACTTTAAATCTAAAATCTATCTCTTATAGACAGCATATTATAGGATCATACTTTTTAAAACCCATTCTGTTATTTTTTATTAAAGTGTTTAATCTATTTACATTTAATGCAATTATTGTTAAGGCAGGATTTACATTGCCCATTTTGTTTGTTTTCTCTTATCTTATGTATTTTTTGTTCCTCTAATCCTCCATTACTACTTCTTTTGTGCTGAACTGGCATTTTCTACTATATCATTTTAATTCCATTGTCACTTATTTCACTTTTTTGTTATTTTCTTATCTTATTCGTTGCCTAGGGGATTACAATTATCATCTGGTAACTGTCTTGTTTAAATTAAAACCAAGTTAATTATAATAGCATTTACAAATTTTATCTTTTATGGCCCATTCCCTCCTGACTCCATATCATTTAGATATTATTACCATACATATCTTTATACACTGTATGTCCATCAACACAGATTTGTAACTATTTCTAGCAACAAATTCTCTCATTTTTTGTCTACCTAGGAATGTCTTAATTTCTCCTTCATTTCTGAAGGCAAATATTAATGGATATAAAATTCTTGACTCACAGTGTTTTTCTTTTGTCATTTTGAATGCATCATCTCTCTGTCTCTTGGCTTCCATGATTTCTGATATGAAGTAAGCTGTTCATCTTTTTGGAGATCTGTTGTACACGATGAGTCACTTCTCTTGCCACTTTCAAGATTGTCATTGGGTTTAGCTTTTGACAATTTGATTATGACATGACTAAACTCTCTTAAGTTTATCCTCCTTAGAATCTGTTGAGCTTCACAGATGTGTAAATTCATGTATTTCGCCAAATTGGGGGAAGTTTTCTGTCATTATTTTTTCAAATACTCTCTCTGTTCTTTTTTCTCTATCTTTCTGGGACTCCCATTGTTTATGTCAGTGCACTTAATGGTGGTCTACAAGTCCCTGAGGCTCTGTAATTTTTTTTTTCTTTCTTTTTGCTCTCTGTTCTCCAGGGTGTATAATCTCAATTGGTCTATCTTTAAGTACACTAATTTTTTTTTTTTGCCTACTTAAATCTGTTATTGAACTCTCTAGTGAATTTTTTATTTTGTTTATTATACTTTTAAATTTCAGAATTTTTAAAATCTATTTATGAATATATTAAGAGGGAGGCAGTTATATATACACATACATATACACTTCTTTTTTTTTAAGACAGAGCCTCAAGCTGTCACCCTGGGTAGAGTGCCCTGGCATCACAGCTCACAGAAACCTCCAATTCCTGAGCTCAAGCGAATCTCTTGCCTCCGCCTCCCAAGTAGCTGGGACTACAGGCACCCGCCACAATGCCCGGCCATTTTTTGGTTGCAGCCATCATTGTTGTTTGGCAGGCCCGGGCTGGATTCGAACCCGCCAGCTCAGGTGTACGCGGCTGGCGCCTTAGCCCGTTGAGCCACAGGAGCCAAGCCTATACTTCTATTTTTTTAATTGATATTCCTTATTTGGGGTGAGACCATTCTTGTATATTCCTCTAGTTCTTTAGACAGTTTCCTTCAGTATTTAAAGTAGCTGATTAAAATCATAAACATAAGCTGAAGCTCATGATCACAAATGGATTTTATAATACAGTTGCAGAAGTCTTTTAAGTAACATAGTTAACTATTTCCTTTAGTATTTAAAATAGCTGATTAAAGTCACAAACATAGGGCGGTGCCTGTGGCTCAGCGAGTAGGGTGCCAGCCCCATATACCAAAGGTGGTGGGTTCAAACTCGGCCTCGACCGAACTGCAAAAGACAAAAAACTAGCCAGGCGTTGTGGTGGGCGCCTATAGTCCCAGTTACTCTGGAGGCTGAGTCAAGAGAATCGCCTAAGCCCAGGAGTTGGAGGTTGCTGTGAGCTGTGTGATGCCATGGCACTCTACCACTACCAAGGGAGATAAAGTGAGACTCTGTCTCTACAAAAAAAAAAAAAAAAAAGTCACAAACATAAGCTGAAGCTCATGATCACAAATTTTATAATACAGTCCCATAGCAGATGTCTTTTAAGTAATGTAGTAACAGAAAACCATGTGCTTTCTTTTCCTTTAACTTTGAGTAAATGTCACATGGAATCATATTAGTGAGAATGCCCTTCTGGAGCTTTGAACTGGTTCTCAGAATACCTGAGTCCTCTTCGAAACACCCCCTCTGACTTCTGTGGGCTTCTGTAAGAGCCAACAAGAATCCATCCTTCAACACCAACATGCTTAATTTCATCTTTAACTTATACAAGCCTTATCAAATTTATATTTTTAAGAAATATCTCCCTGTTCTACAGAAAAAATGTATAGAAGGATAAGACTGAAAGCAGGAAGAGAAGACAGGAGGCTACTTTGAGTCTAGGTGAACATTGATGGTGACTGAGACTGGAGAAAAATGGGATAATTTGAGATACATTTTGGAGATATAACAGATATGATTTACTATTAGATCAAATGTCAAAATGGGGGAGAGGGAGTCAAAAGTAATTCCCAAATTCTAGCTTGACTTCGTGGATGGTGCATGGATGAAAAAGTATTGGGGAGAAATGTTAAAGGCGAAGAAATTCAAGAGCTTAGTTTTAGACATGTATACAAGAGATCTAAGTGGGGCTTCCACGCAGATAATTAAAACTGAAAGGACAGGTTTTACTGAAGATAAAAATTTGAAAGTCAGCCAGTACAGTAGCTCATGCCTATAATCCCAGTACTCCGGAAGGCCAAGGCAAGAGGATCTCTTGAACTCAGAAGTTTGACACCAGCCTGAGTAGAGTGAGACCCCATCTCTACTAAAAATAGAAAAATTAGCCAGGGGGTGTTGCAGGAGCTTGTTATCCAGCTACTCAAGAAGCTGAGGCAAGAGGACTGCTTGAGGAGTTTGAGGTTGCTATGAGGAAGGCTGGACACCACAGCACTCTAGCCTGGGGCAACAGAGTAAGACTGTCAAAAAAAAAAAAATTGGATTTCATTAGGTTAGGATAGTATGAAATCTAGGGTGATGGTTGAGAACACTTAAGAAAATAATTTGCCGAGAGAGAAGAAATTCTGAGCCATGAGGAATTTAAAGATAAGGTAATGAGAGAATCATCAGGAAAGGATACTAAAAAAGAGCAGCTACTGAGGTGGGGGAAAGAAAGGGGGAATAGCTCACTGTGCTGAATGATGCTGAAAGAATAAGTCCAAAAAACAAATGAACAAACAAACCAAGTCTGATTAATGAGGATAGAGACGTTTGCTGAATTGGTGGTGATAGCCATTAAAAAAGCCATTGCAGCACAATTAAAGAGGGGTGGTACAGAAGCCAGACTGTAGTGAACTGAAGAGTAAATGGAAGGTGAGAAGAAAGAGAATCATATGATTCTCTCTTGAAATATTTGTCGCCCTCGGCTTTAGTGAAACTACACTTTCCTGGGTCTCTAACTGCCCCATCTCAGTCACCTTTGTTGGTGGTGTTCTTTAGAACTTAGGTCATCTTACTCTCCTCATTCTTACTCTTCCTCTTCCACCTAAGGGCATCAGTTGCACTGTAGGCCACGACCCCCAGATTTTATACTGTATCCTTCTCTCAGACCTCTCCTTTGAGCTCCAGACTTGTATATTCAATTGCCTATTCAACATCTCAAAATTAAATTCAATTATTTCCCTTCCGCACTTCTAATGTTCTCTATTTTCTATAACTCTTATCATTATCTTTTCAGTTTGTTCAGGACAAACACCTGAAAGTCATGCTTTACTTTTTCCTTCCTCTTCTGTACCATAACCAATCCAATAGCAAGTCCTGTCTATTCTACCTTGAAATATGTCTTATTTATAGATTGTGCACTAGACACTTGAAGGTCTCTTCTATATGCTATCTTTCTCAGTAAGGTTCATGAGAACTCAAGAGAGTAGGAATTATCCCCATGTTGTCATTGAGGCTCAGTAACTTCCTGTGGTCACACAGATGACTTAATACCAAATATGCCTGACTGCACACTGCCTCTGACACCCTACCTAACCTCTAAGAGGCCAATTCTCCTCAGGAGTAAAATGAACTGAATATTTCCTATCTTAGGGCTATTACAAAATTTTTAAAATAAACTATAAGGAACATATCCCAGTGCCTAGTAAAGGGTATGAATTCAGTAAAGCATTAAGTCCCTTATCCTCTCTCACTCCTTCCTCCATGCTGTTTCTGGCACTAGCCCAGTGATATTAGGATTAAAGAAATGAACAAATATTGCTTCTTGCCCTCAAGAAGCAAATAATATATTTTCAGAAACAAAATAAATGCATATAAAACAATGAGGTAATATAATAATACAGTAGAGAAACAAACATTAAATTGGATGGCAGAGGCTTCTTAGAATTTTAGAGAAAGGAGAAAGGGCAGTCAAAGGATGGGAGTGGGCTTTTGAAAAGAACTTATTACAACAGTTAAGATACAGAGTGAGGACATCATCAAAGAGTATCAGGACACTCATAAAAAAAGACACTGATGTAGAAAGGATAATAACATTCTCAAAGTCAGCGATGAGAACAACTGATTTCAGTAAAAGGTGCTTATTTTTCCCCACATGTAAGTATTTTTACTACAATTTTCCTTGTTACAGTTGAAGTTCCAAATAGAACAAAGGAAAATTTTGAGACCATTATTAAGATCAAATGTCCTTTAATGATGGCAGAGCCACCATTAAACTGTCTACCTACATTCCCAGGGAAGGGAAACAAGCCTCAGACTGACCCACAGCAGACAAAAATAACACAGATGCTGGGTGTGTTTTGAGGATAATACCAAACTTGTCTAAATGGGTCTAACGACATCAATCACCTTTTATTAGCTTGCACTTTACAGATCCAGCTGTTAACACTGACAAACATCACCATTCCTATGACCAAAGTTCCCTTTGATTAAAAACTCACATTCCCATGTGAGACTAATATTCCCATTAAGTCTGGGGCAGGGATGAACAAGTTTTTATTCTCCAGAACCTGTTCAATAAGCCAATTTGGCTTTTATGACAAAGAAATGTCATATGGTATAATTTGCTCAATTATTCAGCAGAGATTCTGGACAATGGCATACTAAAACATGATACCTGGAAATAAACTTATAGATTGTTTTTATGTTATTTTCCTAATGAGGACACAGAGGCCCAAAGAGGGGGAAGTAATAATTTTAAGGTCAAAGGGGCCCTACAGGAGAGGAAAGGTCATCAAAATAGCTGACAGACCCTGGAGATATAGAGTAAGGACATCATCAAAGTCACATCACAGAGGACTCCTGGTGAGAGTAGTAATGAAAATGGGAGAAAAAGGGAAAATGTTATAGATCTATTCTCAGAGATCAAATGATTACTTGAACTAATCGAGAAACCTAAAAGATTATTCCAAAGACACATCAAACTCTGGATCAACAGTCCCTTCACCCAATTTGCAAATGCTCCAGGTGATCAAACAATAGGTGTTAATTGTGTACCAACTAATATAAGACATTTTGAACACTGCAGGGTGTAATGCTATACTGAATAGAACCTGACCCAAAGAAACCTACAGTCTGGCTAAGGACATAAGAAATAATGCATGAGAAATGAAATAATATGAGTGATCAAGGGATGCCAAGTAAGTGGTATAGGTCATAATTGTTCTGAATTCAGAAGAGCTTGGAAAGATCTCAGTAGGTAGCATAGAGATAAGACTTCATGGAGGAACTAGAACTTAACTAGGATAAAGATATGACTAGGAGAGAAGATGGTAAAGAGACCCTTCAGGCCTGATTAGAGTAGGTGACCTAAATTGTATATCTCATCATTGATGAAAAGGAGATATACTCAGAGGAAGCGCAACAAGTGAGGAGACTGGAAGTAACAGCAAATCATAAGAAATGCAGTGTTAACCTTGGTTTCAATATTCACTTCTGCCATCTACTCATTACTAGTTGGCGATGAGCAAGTTAATTAACCTCTATAGAAATGCAAATAATAAAGAGTTTCCATACAGGGACAGTGTAAGAATTATAGAATGAAGATGGATCAGTACCTAGAATAACAAGCACCAGGGATATAGTAGGCAGACAATGAGTGGTTGAGTACGTTTGGTAGTGTTGTTATTAATTTTGTTTTGGCTGTTTGAAATTAGGTGTGAAGGGACTTTCTGGGTCGAGAAAATGTGAAGAAGTGATGAAGTAAGTTAAACTCCTGGACATGAATAGGGTAAGAGACACAAGATCTGGAGACAAATTTTCTACTCAAAGTAGAGATTGAAACACTGGAGGAGTAAAATGAGAAAGAAGGATGTGTGCACCCTTGGTTTTCAAGCCCTGGTACACACCTCTGACTGGTTACATGAGAATCACCTAGAAAGTTTATAAAAAGAAAAATCTGGGATCACAACATTGAGAATCTGATTAAAAGATCTGAGGTGGAAATTGAGAATCTTTGATTTTTCTTTTTCCTCACATATAAGTGAGATGATGCAGTATTTGTTTTTCAAGTCTCTGGCTTCTACTTAGCATCACATCCTCTAGTTGCATCTATGTTGTTGCAAATGACAGAAATTCTTTCTTTTTAAAGGCTGTATAGTATTCCATCATGTATATATGCCACATTTTCTTATCCATTCATCCACTGACAGACACTTAGGTTGTTCCCATATCTTGGCTATTGTGAATAATGTTAAAATGAACATGTGAGTGCAGGTTTATCTCTTCAACATACTTATTTTGCATCCTTTGAACAGATACCTAAAAGTGGGATTGCTGGATAATATGGTAATTCTATTTTTAGTTTTTCTTAGGAACCTCCGCACTGTTTTCCAAAATGGCTATACTAATTTGCATTCCCATCAACACTGTATCAGGGTTCCCTTTTCTCCACAATGTAAACAAAACTTGTTATCTTTCATTTTTTTGGTAATAGTCATTCTAACAGGTATGAGATGGTATCTTATTGTAGCTTAAATTTTCATTTTCCTGAATGACTGAAGATATTGAGTATTCATATATTTTTTGGCCACTCATATGTGTTATTTTGGGAAATGTCTGTCCAGGTCCTTTGCTCATTTTTACAATTTGGTTGTTTTCTTGCTATTGAGTTCAGTTCCTTATATATGTTGGATATTAACTCCTTAACAGATGAATGATTTGCAAATATTTTCTCCCAGTTCATGGTTGTCTCTTCACTCTGTTAATTATTCCCTTTGCTGTGTAGAAGCTTTTGGCTTGATGCAATCTCATTTATCTATTCATTGCCTCCATTTGGGGGGAGGGGGATCCTATCCAGGAAACCATTGCCTAGACCAATGTCATGGAGGTTTTTGCCTTATGTTTTCTTTTAGTAGTTTTATAGTTTCAGGTCTTTTGTATAAGTCTTTAATCTACTTTGAGCTGATTTTTTGTATATGATGTGAGATGAGGGTACATTTTCATTTTCTTGCGTGTGAATATCCAGCTTTTCCAACACCATTTATTGAAGACACTGTCCTTTCCCCACTGTGTGTTCTTGTCACCTTTGTTGAAAACTAACCAGAAATACCTGGGTTTTTTTCTGGGCTTTCTATCCTATTCCATTGGTTGGTGTGTCTGTTTGTATGCTGGCACTATGGTGTTTTCACTTCAATAGCTTTAAAATATATTTCCAAATCAACGAGCATGATGCCTCCAGCTGTGTTCTTTTTGCTCAATAATGCTTTGGCTATTTGGAGCCTTTTGCGGTTCCTTATGAATTTTAGGACTGTGTTTTTTATTTTTGTAAAAAATAACATTGAAATTTTGATAGAGGTTTCATTGAATCTGTGAATTGCTTTGAGATAGTACAGACATTTTAATAATAGTAATTCTCTCAATCCATGAACACAAGATATCTTTCCATTTATTGTGTCATCTTTAATTTCTTTCATCAGTGTTTCATAGCTTTCAGTATATGTTATAGATCTTTTACCTCCTTGGCTAAATTTACTCTTAGGTATATATGTATGTATGTGTGTATTTAGATGTTACTGTAAATGGGATTGTTTTCTTAATTTCTTTTTCAGACAGTTTATTATTAGAGTGTGGGAATGCTATTGCTTTTTGTATGTTGATTTTGTATCCTATAACTTTACTAAATTTATTTATCAGTTCTAATAGTTTTTTGGTAAAGTCTTCATGGTTTTCTTATATATAAGATCATGTCATCAGCACAGATAATTTCACATTCTCCTTTTCTATTTAGATAACTTTTTTTTTAACTTGCCTAATTGCTCTGTCTACAAATTCTGATACTATGTTAAGTAGAAATGGTGAGAGTGGTCATCTTTTGTCTTGTCCATGAGAAAAAAACCTTTCAGCCTTTCAGTGCTGAGTAGAATGTTAGCTGTGGGCTTATCATCTATGGCCTTTACTGTGTTGAAGTATGTTCAGTCTATACCTAATTTATTGAAAGTCTTTATCATGAAAGGATGTTGAATTTTGTCAAATGCTTTTTTTCACATCTATTAAGATAATCATATGGTTTTTGTCTTTCATTTTGTTAATATGCTGTATCACATTTATTGATCTACATATATAGAAACATCTTTGCATCCCAGGGATAAATTGTGGTGAATGATCTTTTAAATATGCTCTTTCACTTTCTTGTAGTGCCATTGTCTGGCTTTGGTATTAGGCTAATGTTGGCCTCATAAAATGAATGTTGAAGAATTCCCTCTCTTCAATTTTTGCAAGAATTTAGGAAGGACTGATACTAATTCTTCTTTAAATATTTGGCCTAATTCAGTTGTGAAGTTATCAGGTCTGGGGATTTTCTTTGATGGCAAGAGTTTTTATTACTAATTCAATTTCCTTATTCATTATTGGCTTAGTCAGATGTTTTACTTCTTTCTGAATCGGTCTTGGTAGATTGCATATTTTTAGAAATGTATGCATTTCTTCTAATTTATTTGCTTTGTTTATTGTATAGCAAAAAATGGTTACATCAAAAAATATTGTTGGTATATAGTTATTCATAGTATTCTCTTATGCTCTGTATTTCTGTGCTCTCAGTTGTACTGTCTCGTCTTTCATTCCTGGTTCATTTGAGTCTTCTTTTTTTCTGTTAGTACTCTACTTATAAGTTTTTCAATTTTTTTCTTTACCTTCTAAAATTCTTTCAGTTTTTATGGTTTCTATTTTATTTGTATCTGGTTTGATCTTTGTTATGTCCTTCCTTTTTGCTAAGTTTGGGCTTACTTTGTTCTTTTTCTAGTTCTTTGAGATATAATGTTAGGTTATTTGAGACCTTTGGTTTTTGATGTAACCATTTATTGCCATACATTTCATCTCAGGACTACTTTTGCTGCATCTCTTAAGTTTTGGTATGCTATGCTTCCATTTTCATTTGTCTCAAGTTATTATTTGTTTTCCCCTTTTAATTTCTTCTTTGACCCATTGGTTGTTCAGGAGCATATTGTTTAATTTCAATATACTTGTAAATTTTCCAAGATTCCTCCTGTTATTAATTTCTAATTTCTTTTTTTTTAATTATTTTTTATTAAATCATAACTTTGTACATTGATGCATTTATGGGGTTCAGGGCACTGCTTCAATATACGATGTGAAATGATTACATTGAACTAAGTAACACATCCATCACAATTATACTCATTTCTTAATAGTTTTGAAATGTACCATTGCATCATGCACATTAGATGAGGTTTCCCTCAAATACCCTCCCTCCTCCCATATCCCCGGCTCTCTCCTCCCGGCTCTCTCCTCTTCCTTCTACTTTCTGGACTATAGTTATGTTTTGCCATTCATATGAGTGTGTAGGTGGTTATATATTGATTTCATAGTAGTACTGAGTACATTGGATACTTTTATTTTTTCATTCTTGAAATACTTTACTAAGAAGAATATTTTCTAGCTCCATCCAGGTCAACATAAAAGATGTGAAGTCTCCTTTTTTATGGCTACATAGTATTCCATGGTGTACATATACCATAATTTGTTAATCCATTCATGGGTCATTGGGTACTTGGGCTGTTTCCATGTCTTGGCCTTTATGAATTGGGCTGCAATAAACATTCTGGAGCAAACGTCTTTGTTGTAAAATAATTTTTCATCATCTGGGTATGTACCTAGTAGAGGAACTGCAGGATCAAACAGTAGGTCTACTTTTAGTTCCTTGAGTGTTCTCCAAACTTCTTTCCAAAAAGGTCATATTAGCTTGCATTCCCACCAGCAGTGTAGAAGTGTTCCCTTTCTTCCGCATCCTTGCCAATATCTCTAGTTTTGGGATTTTGTGATGTGGACTAATCTTACTGGGGAGGTAGATGATATCTCAAAGTGGTTTTGATTTGCATTTCTCTGATGATTAAGGATGATGAGCATTTTTTCATGTGTTTGTAGGCCATGCACCTGTCTTCATCAGAGAAGTTTCTGTTCAAGTCTCTTGCCCACATAGAAATAGGGCTATTTATTCTTTTCTTATTGATTAGTTTGAGTTCTCTGTAGTTTCATCAGACCTTGTCAGAAGCATAACCTGAAAAAATATTCTCCCATTCTGAAGGTTGTCTGTTCGCTTTACTTACTGTGCTCTTGGCTGTGCAAAAGCTTTTTAGTCTGATCAGAGCCCAGTAATATATTTTTGTTGTTGCTTCAATTGCCTTGGGGGGGGGGGTCGGGTCCTCCTCATAAAATATTCTCCCAGGCCGATTTCTTCAAGTGTTTTCCCTGCACTCTCTTCTAGTATTTTTATAGTTCCATGTCTTAAGTTTAAATCTTTTATCCAGTGAGAATCAATTTTTGTTAATGGTGAAAGGTGGGGGTCCAGTTTTAGTCTTCTACAGGTTGCCATCCAGTTCACCCAGCACCATTTGTTAAATAGGGAGTCTTTCCCTCACTGAATATTTTTGATAGGCTTGTCAAAGATCAAATGGCGATAAGTAGCAGGGTTCATCTCCTGGTTCTCTATTCTGTTCCATAAATCTGCTGCTCTGTTTTTGTGCCAGTACCATGCTGTTTTGATCACTATAGATTTATAGTATAGCTTAAAGTCTGGTAATGTGATACCTCCTGATTTGTTCTTATTTCTGAGTAATGTATTTGCTATTAAAGGTTTTTTCTGATTTCATATAAAACGAAGTACTATTTTTTCAAGTTCTTTAAAGCATAACAATGGTGCTTTAATAGGGATTGCATTAAATCTGTAAATTGCTTTGGGTAGTATGGACATTTTAACATTGTCGATTATTCCCAGCCATGAGCATGGCATGTTTTCCCATTTGTTAACATCTTCAGCTATTTCTTTTCTCACAGTTTCACAGTTCTCCTTATAGAGGGCTTTCACGTCCTTTGTTAGGTAAATTCCCAAATATTTGATCCTCTTTGGCACTATTGTAAAAGGAA
>CAUYRH010080764.1:0-11704 GCA_963574655.1 Perodicticus potto
GCGGGCGCCTGTAGTCCCAGCTACTTGGGAGGCGGAGGCAGGAGACTCGCTTGAGCCCAGGAATTGGAGTTTGCTGTGAGCTGTGATGCCACAGCACTCTATCCAGGGTGACAGCTTGAGGCTCTGTCTCAAAAAAAAAAAAAAAAAAAACCTTGGTAGAGTGCTATGGCGTCACAGCTCACAGCAACCTCCAGTTCTTGGGCTTAGGTGATTCTCTTGCCTGGCTATTTTATTGTTGCAGTTTGGCCAGGACCGAGTTTGAACCCAGCACCCTCGGTATATGGGGCAGTCACCCTACCCACTGAGCCACAGGCACAGCCCCTGAAGAAATGTTTAATGAAAATGGAGGACAAAGAGAGACACGTGAATCAGATGGTAGCAGGTAGATTTGCACGTAGATGGCCTTCCCCACGTAGTCAGAGAAGTCTCAGCTATGTGTGTCTGTACCCATAGGGATCTAAATTTGTGACATGATGCTGACCCCCCTGCCCAGCTTGACACCATTCTATAAAGGGCTGCTTAAACCATTACTGGCATTTGATTCAGAAAAAGGTAGAGGAGACTGTATAAGAAATATTCTAGTGAACAGGCAAAATCATCTATGAACAAATGGAAAGAATTATGAAGTCATTCCTCAAATACTGTCTTCTGTGATAGTATCTAGAAAAATACCTCATGGATGGAAGCAAGAAATAACGGAGCCCATCAAATGGGTGACATTTTATACCCAAATCAGTAAATTACAAGTATGAACAGAGCTGTGGGAAAACTGAAGGTTATTTATATATTCCAAGACGCAGTTCAGACTTTCACTCGCAAATCTCCTGAATACCCCAAGGTGCTCACTGTCCTGAATGCTTGTGGCTCATCACAGAAACTGCACTTGGTGCGGTCGTTCTTGTAAGTCTGCTTACCTGTTTCCCATTCATTTAGGTATCACCTTCACCCGGCACAGTACATGATATACAGGATGTCCCCAAATTCACCATACATAGGAAAATGGGAAATTCTAGCTAAATGTACCTTTATTTACAAGATACCATTACAACATTTTCTAAAATATTTACAAAGTATTCTTTATGTGTTGGCCACCTTTTTTGTACACACGTGAAGTCTTCTCTCCCACCATGACAAGCATCTCCCAAGACGCCTGTTTTCCTAGGTGTGGAAACTTGTGGAACACCCTGCAGTGTCTGTAAGTGTTCGTTGAATGAATGAATTACAGGAGTTGAAAGATGGATGGGATTGAAGATATTGGACAGTAGAGGTGTGTGGAAAAGTTGAGGAATTAAAGATGTATCCAAGTGAGAGTAATGCAGTCCTGAATTAGTAAAAGGATAGAGACAATGAAGATGAGATAAGTGGGCAAGGAAAATAATAAAATGTACTGATCCATTTTTACATGAGAGAAAATGGCCAAGAAGACTCTGAGAGCTCTCTGAAGTTGTGAGCCACAGGACGAGGCCGGGGTGGGGTGTGTGTGACTGAGCATGAACACACAGAAGTCCAAGCTTGTTTGGTGGGAAAACTATGTTCAGTTTGGTCATGTTGTATACAGAGTGTTAATGGAGGGTCCAGTTGTATACACGCCAACTGTGTAACTGGGACTGGTTTTGAGGGCATTCACAGCAAGTGGTGAAAATTTGGTAAACACTTGTAAGGATATGGGATTTGGAGACATAAGAATGTATGGATTTGTTGAATGGTAAAATAAATACATAGCAAAAAGAAAATAGGTTGAATGATAAAATTTGGGGAAATATTTAAATTTCAAGTGTTTAAGGAAAAGGAAGAACCAGAGAAAGAGTCAGAGAGGTCCAGGAAAAGCTAGTGTTTGTCGTGATCAAAGGTACCAGTAAGGTAACTGCAAGCAAGTAAGTGGTATTCCAGCAGCCACCAGCTGTGCAGAATACGGATTAAATGTCAAAGAGACTCAGTCTTCCCTCTCTTTTGTACCTATGGGGAGAACTCTTTTAAAAAAATTCTAAACCAAAAATGAAGACTAAAATCTAAAAATAATAATATACACTTTTTCTAATAATGGTGACTGAATTGAGGTTAAGTGCTAATTAATTCATCTCTGTTGCCTTCCTAGTAGGCTCACTGTAAGACCCATGCATGTTGGAAATATTATCGGTTTTGGACCAGACTTGCCAGGGTTTGAAATTTGTCTTTAATACTAATTAGTTACATGACATTAGGAAATTTACGGGTGGCACCTGTGGCTCAGTGGGTAGGGTGCTGGCCCCATATATGGAGGGTGGCAGGTTCAAACCTGGCCCCAGCCAAACTGCAACAACAAAAAAATAGCCAGGCATTGTAGCAGGTGCCTGTGGTCCCAGCTACTCTGGAGGCTGAGGCAAGGGAATCGCCTAAGCCCAGGAGTTGGAGGTTGTTGTGAGCTGTGTGATGCCACAGTACTCTACCAAGGGTGATAAAGACTCTGACTCTACAAAAAAAAAAGAAGCAAAAAAAAGGAAATTTACTTAAACTTTTTGATTCTCCGTTTACTCCTGAGTAAATTGGGGACAACAATGTTTCCCTTGCAGAACTCTTGTGAAGAGTAAACTATTTTAGGTTAGACCTAGTGGCTGACACCTGTAATCCTAGTGCTCTGGGAGGCTGAGTGAGGAGGATTGCTTGAGCTCAGGAGATTGAGATCAGCCTGAGCAAGAGCAAGACCCCATCCCTAAAAACAGCTGGGTGTTGTGGTGGGTGCCTGTAGTCTCAGCTACTTGGGAGGCCGAGACAAGGGCATCACTTGAGCCCAAGAGTTTGAAGTTGCTGTAAGTGTAGATGGCCACAGCCCTCTATGGAGGGTGACAAAGTGAGACTCTGTCTCAAAAAAAAATTGTATATTAATTGCTTAGCATAGCACTTTGAGCAAGTGATAAACAAATGTGAGTTGCCTATCCTTCTGCTTCCCTTAGTCCCAAAGTCATCCAACCTCCCGGAAATTCTCTTCAAATACATTTGCATGTTCATTTGCCTTGATATAGAAAACCACAAAGAGCATTAACCAGGACTTTATGGGTATGAATGGAGAGATCCTGAAAAAGTCTGCAAAACTGAAAGATAGATCTAGGAACGAGGTAAAGTGGAAATTTGCCTAGGTTGGGATTCATACAGTTGGTACTACTCACCCCCCCATTTCCAAGGATGAAGTCTGGTGGGGAGAGGGAATGAAAAATCTCTACAATGAGAAAAATAAACATTTTTCAGGAGCCTCTTGAACCCTAGATCAGAAAGAATAGAATTAGGAAATCAACACTTTTAAGATTTTCTCTTCTCTTATTTTTGCCCATCTATATGAGGCTTCATTTCCTGCTATTGTAAATGGGTTTATTCCATATGCAGAGGGATGAAGTTGTTAGCAGCCAAATTAATTTCTTTTTATTATTAGATCTAGAAGAGAAGGAGGGAGCCAATACTAGAAAAAAATCCTAGTGAAGAACTCAACTGATGGGGCTAACTTCCTGTGCCTAACTAATTCTGTAGCGGTGACTGTGGTGGAGTGTGTGAAGTCCTAGGGGTCTTGTAATTGGGATGTGAACCTAGTTCTGTGCACACTGGAGTGAGTTGTGCACAGGACAGATGGGTGTTGGACCAACGAAATGAGACCCAGAATACTTATTGCTCTTTGCAATCCTTACACGTGTTTCTTTTTTTTGTCTTAACACCTTAGCTAGAACCTCCTGAACAATGTTAAATGGCGGCAATGATAGTGGATTTCTTTATCTTCTATCCGACTTTGATGGGAATGCTTTTAATACTTGCTGTAAGGTTTTCGTAGATACCAATTTGAAGAAGTTTTTTCTGTTCTTAGAATGCTGAGAGATTAATTTTTAATCATGAAAATGTGTTATTGAATGAATGAGGCAAATTGAATTTTTTCCAAAAATTTTAAAGATGATTATTGATTTTTCTCATTTAATCAATTAATCAAATTGATGGATTTTTTAAATGTTGAGTCAGTTTCAATTGTTGGGATGAGTTCTCTTGTTTATGTATATTGCTCTTTTACTGCATGTTGCATTTTATTTATTAAAATATATAGCTTTAGTTTATAAGTAAGATTGATCAATAGTACTCTTTTCTTGTGTTGTACATGTCTAGTTTTAGGATCTGGTGTTTGTCTAGCCTTATAAAATGAGCCAGGTAACTTTCTTCTTTCGTGAAACTCTAAAACAGTTTTCACAAAATGTGGCTTATTTATTCTTTGTATGTTTGATAGAAGTCTATAAATGATCTGGGCCTGGTACCTTTTCTTTGAAGGGAGAATCTCTGAATATCATTTTGTACTTTATAAGGGTTATTGGTCTATTCAGATTTTTAAGTTTTGCACAATAATTTTAGTAACATTTTTTGGTAGAAAATGATCTTTTGAGACGTTTTTCACATTCATTAGCAAATTCGTTTACGTGTTTTTTAAAGAGTTATGAAAGTTCTAAATTACCTGTCTTTTTTCATATTCCCATTGTTACTGTAGTTTATTTGTGCCTTATTCTTTTTCTTGACTGATTTTACCAGGCATCTGTCTATTTTATTTGGCTTCATAAAAAGCCAGTGTTTGTTGATTTTCATTGCATTTGTTTTTAGTTCTTTTTTCTTTTCTGGCTTTCATCCTTGTAAATATTTTTTTCTCTCTATTTTCTCTCCATATATGTTAATATTTCTCTGCCTTACTGAAAGGAAACCTACCCTGTTTATTTCCAGTTTTTCTTGTTTTCTAATAAATGTCTTTAAGGTTGTTAAGTATCACTTTAGCTGTATCCCACGGTGTTTGATAAGTGGTAATTTTGCTGTCATTCTGCTCTAAATCTTTTGTATTTTTCTATTTTGATTTCCTTTATAAATCTGTGACTTACCGTATATAGCAGTATATTTTCTGGTCTGTGATTGTGTAGGATTTGGAGAGAAGCTATCTTTTTGAGGTTTATTTCTAATTTTATTTCACTGTGATTAGTGAATACTGTTTCCATGATACCAATTCTTTGTGATTATTTGAGATTTCCTTTGAAATTTAGAACATGGCCAATGTTTATAAATGTTCCTTGATGTTTGGAAAGAATGTGTATTCACTGTGGTGCAGAGTTCTATGTGTTAGATAGGGCTTATTTATATATTTCATACTTATATTTTATTTGCTGGATTTTTTCAACTTCAAAGAGCTAGTTGAATGTTTCCAATTATGATTGCAGCTGTATTATTTTAGGTGATATTTTCTTAGTTTAAAATTTCTGCATGTTTAATTTTAATGTTTTCATGTCACTTTATTTTATATGTTCTTGTTTTTTTAAACCCATACAAAAAATACTTCCTTTTGAAAGATACACTTAACACTTAAAATATATTTTGTCTAATGATATCCTTGGTCTTCTGACATCTTATTTTGTGCTCTACTGTGACACTTCTTTATCTTTTACTTTGTCTTTTCTGGTTTCTGTTAAATTAAATAATTTTAAAACTTGATTTGCTTCATTTTCTGTTTTCTTATGGTTTGGAAGTTAAGTTTTATTTTGTTATTTGTTAGTGGCTAGGGCAATGGAGTGAGCCTTTGTCTCAAAAAACAAACAAACAAACAAAAATAAATTCCTAGAAGTGTTGAATGGTTTATCATTGTTCTTCTCAACAACATAAAATCTTTAGTTTTCTTTTACTTTCCTTTGGGGTAGTTTGCCAAAATTCTTATGTTATTGAATTCTGAAAATTTCATGCCACTTTGTTATTATACCTGTGAAAATTGTTATTGTTATTTATTATCTATCCACAGATTATACGTATTTTAATACACATTTTAATCTTCCATTCTACTATTTCCCTGTAAGTTTATTTTTCTTATTAAATATCCTTTTGCAATTCCTTGAGGTTTGTAAGAGATACACTTTGTGATCTTTCAGTCTTCAAATATATCATATTTTGCTAAGTATAATATGTACTTTTGTCAAAATTTTTTAGGGAAAATAGCGATAGTACTAATTCTGTATCTATATTCATGTTTTAAATTCTTTTGTTTATGCTCATGAGTTAAAAATATAACTCTAGAAAATAATAACATAATCTGTATGCAAAATAATGCCCTAGAATATGGTAAGTGGTTTTGCTGAATTTATGACAAATTCACAATGAAAGCATTTTCAGCCAACAAAGAGTGATGAGCTTTAGGCCAGAGCTAGAAATCTAGCTGATATTTTATTAAAAATCATTGGGAAATCCCTTGAAAAATATTGAAATGGTTTTTGTGCACTGCAAGCTTTAAACTGACAGTTATTAAATGTGATAAAGGGGACGGCAGCAGAGCTGCTGAGAGACACTTTGGACCAACTCCCACTGAGAGCTTCATCAGCTTATGGAGGTAACAGGGAGGGAAGCTTCTTCAGACACCAAGTCAGAAACAGGCAATGGGAGGGGAACCTCCAAAGTGGTGCGAAGTGAAGCAGGAGGTGAAGACCTGGATTCTAGAGCAGCGTCAGACTGGGATCTCTATCGACCATGATGATACAGAAAGAGGGTAAGAGGATTGCATGAGAAAAAAGCATGGATAATTTCTCAGGCACACCTAGATGGTGCTTTAACTGTATGAAGAGAGAGGTTTGAGTGTGAGGACATGAACAAAACTCGTCCCCCAAACTCCCAGCAGTCTGTGAAAATCAAGTTTAGGAATTTCATTCTTATGTTATCAGTCTTTGAAAGTCTTACAACTTTGAATTGTCCCAACTCACCCATGTGGATAAGGTCCCACTCACATTTGATGTGCCATCCAACAGAAATGTGGCCATCAAAGGGGCAAAGGCCACAGCTGTTACAAACTAGTGGATGTGAGAAAACACATTTCACTGTTGTTCTGGCCTGTCGTGCAGATGGAACAATGCTAGTGCCCATGATCATTTTCAAAAGAAAAATATTTCTGAAAAAAAAAAAAGATTCCAAGTGGAGTTATTGTCCACATGAATTAAAAACGATGGATGAATAGAAAAGGCATGAAAATCTGGCTTAACAAAGTCTGGTCATGAAGGCCTGAGGATTATTTAAAGAAACCTACTTTGCTTGTCTTTTATCACTTCAAAGCCCATTTTACACAAAGTACAAAAGCAATCACAGTGGACTTGAAAACCCAACTTGCTGTGGTAACTAACTGCAACTTCTTGACATCTCAGCAAAAAAATCTTTCGGGCCCTGATGAGGAAAGAGCATGGATGCAGTCAGCTAGTCATGATTTAACACCTACAGGCAGAAATAAGAAATCACCCATCATCCAGCTTTGTGACTGGATCCTCGGATTGTGGAGCAGTGTCAAGAAAGAAGTGGTTATGAAAAAAAAAAAAAAAAAGAAGTGGTTGTGAAATTGTTTTAAAAATGTGGCATCAGGAATACTATGTGTGAAACTGAGGATGTCAAAATTTACTGGGATAAGGAAAATGAAAAACCCAAGTATCTAAATATAAATAAATAAACCTTTGAATTAAAAAATTAAAACAAAAATTTTTTTCCTGAAAGCTTGGACCAAAAACTTGGGTTCATGGTATATACAGGAGTGTGTCATACACGGCAAAAGATGGTATTTGTCTTCATTCCTGAATGATCATTTGGAATACTTATAGAATTTAAGGATCTGAGTTATTTTTACTCACTGTTTTGAAGATACACTTAACAATTGTCCCTGGATATCTAATGTTTCTGGTAGAAAAGATAATACTAGTATGATTCATCTTGTTTGTAGGTACTGTTTTTACTCTCTAGTTGTTTTTGTGATCCTTTAATTTATTTCCAAGATTTTGCAATGAATCTATGTATGAGATTTGAAAATTTATCCTCCTTGGTAGTCCAATTTTTTTCAATGTTTAGGACTCATGCTTCTTCAATAGTCTTCTATCTTCTTCAATCATCTACCATCATTCTCTGTTTTCTTCTGAAATCTTAGTAGTTATATTTAGAACATTTGGTCTTACTCATTTATGTTTCTCGACTTTCAACCCCCCCAACAAATCTTTATAAAAATATATACTTTATGGGGAGGGTGGCCTCAATTTGCCCATCAACTCTTGAATTTGCTTTTAGCTTTTTGTTGAATATGAATGTGTCCTTTCATTACTGCTTAAACTTCTGATAAAATATTAATTCCTAAGATTTTTAATTGATTTCTTTAAAATGCCAACCACTCATTTTATTTCATTGTCACTTATTTTATCATTAGACTTCTGTCTTATTATTTGGTCCCTATTCATTAATTCAGAGAATGTTAAAATATTTGTATGTTGATTTCTCAGAGTTTAAATCGTTCTGTGTTCTGGGTTCATTGTTTGCTTTTTCTTGTGCTACTTTTTCTCAGGGACTCTCTGGTTTTTATTTATTTGTGAGTTTATCTTCACAGAAAGATTTCTTCAGTAGGTACATGTTCAAGAATCAAGAGATGGTCTCAAGTGGGCCTTGGCCCTTAATAAGGCATGCCAGGGCATGACTTTAGGCAGGCTTGGGTGTCTTTTATCTTGAAGTTTCTAATTCTTCAAGAGGACATTTGCCTCCAGGGCAGGTGATTTCCTTGAACTTGGCCCACATTCATCCATTGTTGGGTGGTAGTTCCTCCTGACCTGGTTGGAACAATGTCCATCATGAGAGCACGGGTCGGGGGACCTCAGGTCTGCTCCAGGCCCTTGGTCCAGCTCCATTCCTGGTCACCTATGAGCCAGTCAGCATTCATCCCTACTCACTACACTGGCTTTTAGAACAACTGCTCCAGTTTGAGAACACAGTTTCTTCCTATTTTTATTTTAGGAGGGCTTAGGTGTTACAAATTAACATTGTAATATTAAATGGGAAATATTATTTTAAACATTTATACTTAAATCTATGATTCACTAGGATGTGTCTTTATATGCTAATACAGGAATCCAGAGTTTTATTTCCCACCAAATGGTGTACCATATGGCCACAATTTATTCCTTGATTTGTTCATCTCTCCCCAAATGCCAACTTTATTGCCAAATCATTTCCCATAAATATTTTTGTGTAATTATGATCTTTTTTAGTATCAATGATATGTCTGTATCTGTGCCCTTACCACACTTTCAACTGTAACATTACACCTGTTTTAATATGAAGTAGGGCAAGCCTTCCCTCATCATTCTTTTTGAATTTCTTCAGTTATTTTTATATGTTCATTGTTTCACCTAAACTTTAGAATTAATTTCATTTAAAAAAGCTTTTGATGTCTTAGAGGGATTATATAATATTTATACAGAATTGAACTTCTAAAGTAAGAACAAAGAAGTATATATCCCTTTAATCAAATCTATTGTGACCTTTATTACAGCTTGATAGTTTTATATGGATAGAACATTATTAAATTTATTCCTAGGAATTTTGTTTGTTGTTAATGTTTTGTTGCTGTTGTAAATAAGATTTTGCCCTAGGTTATTGTCCAAATTATTGATTATTTCTATATACTTTTATTCAGGTAAATTTATTTTTTTTATTCAGCTAAATTTATTAACACTAATTTTTCTTTAACAGTTTTATAATTCAGAACTTTGAATGATCCAGTTGCATAATTGCCTCTTTTGCAAATAATGATAATTTCCTATTTCTATTGGCTAATTCTTGCAAAATAATGTTAATATTATAAAGTATCCTTTTGTTGTCTTCAAATTGATGAGATTGCTTTTGTTTTGATATCTCATTTAACCATAAAATAATATATTGATTATGACAGTGGCCATAAATAACAAAACTCCAACTAACAGTGGCTTAAAAATGAGCAAAAGCTTTCATCTCCCATAAGCACGTTGGGAGACAGAGTTCCAGAGTTACTCTGGTGACTCAACCCTCAGCAGGTACTCAAGTCTCTCTGTTCTGCCATCCGCAGCCAGTCGATGACGTCGTGCCTTATGGTGGCCAGGTGTCTCGTCACCTCAGGAATCATATGCAGACTCAAGCACTTCTGTTGAAAACAAAAGATGGGTTTTCTTCCAGGCATTGTTTTGTTAATTCATGAGAAAAATCTTTCCTGTAGCAGACCATATAGCTCAGGGAAAGGAGAAGCAAGAGCGAAGCTCGGGATATTCTGAAACAGTAAGAAACACCTGTAACATCTCGGTGACGTAAAGCCTTGGTGACTAGGGCGTGGGAGGGGATTCGGCTCTCCTTCACTCGCGAGCGGGTGAGCCGAGGACGCAGTGCTTGGCAGTCTCCACACCTGTGGGTGCAAGGAGCTGCGGATCTGTCTGTAAGCAGCCGAGGAGGAGGAGGCAGTGGGGGGCACAGCTGTAAGCAGCTGAGGAGGAGGCAGTGGGGGCACATTCTCTCGGGGCTCTCGCTCTGACTCTTTCGCTTTTCCTGCCCGCGGGGCGTCTGCTCCACGGCTCTTCAAGATAGCTATGAATTGTGCTGCAATGAACAATCTGGTACAGATACCTTTGTTATAATGTGATTTTTGGTCTTCTGGGTATATACCAAGTAAAGGAATTACAGGATCAAATGGCAGGTCTATTTTTAGATCTCTGAGTGTTCTCCAAACGTCTTTCCAAAAGGAGCATTAGTTTGCATTCCCACCAGCAGTGTAGAAGTGTTTCCTTTCCTCCACATCCACACCAACATCTCTGGCTTTGGGATTTTATTATGTAGGCTAATCTTACTGGAGTTAGATGATATCTCAAAGTAGTTTTGATTTGCATTTCTCTGATGATTAAGGATGGTGAGCATTTTTTCATGTGTGTGTAGGCCATGTGCCTGTCTTCTTTAGAGAAGTTTCTCTTCAAGTCCTTTGCCCACCCCGAGATGGGATCACTTGTTCTTTCCTTGCTAATACGTTTGAGTTCTCTGTGGATTCTGGTTATTAACCCTTTGTTGGAGGCATAACCTGCAAATATTTTCTCCCATTCTGAGGGCTGTATGCTTGTTATTGCTAAGTCATGGAAGAAGCCCAAGTGCCCATCGACCCACGAATGGATTAATAAATTGTGGTACATGTATACCATGGAATATTATGCAGCCTTAAAGAAATATGATGACTTTGCCTCTTTCATATTTACATGGATAGAGCTGAAACACATTCTTCTTAGCAAAGTATCTCAAGAATGGAAGAAAAAGTATCCAATGTACTCAGCCCTACTATGAAGCTAATTTATAGCTTTCATATGAAGGCTAAAACCCAATTATAGCACAAGAATAAGGGAGAAGGGGTAGGGGTAGGATGGGTGGAGAGAGGGTAAATGGTGGGGCCACACCTATGGTGCATCTTATAAGGGACAGGTGAAACCTACTAAATGCAGAACACAAATGTTTTCACATAATAAAGGAGAAAATCTCAAGAAAGGTTATGTTGAACAGTTGGATGAAAATATTTCAGATTGTATATGAAGCCCGCACACTGTACCCCATGATTGCACTAATATACACAGCTATGATTTAATAAAAAACAAAACAAAACAAAACAACAACAACAAAAAGTATTGTGTTCAGGCTATGTTAACCAGTTTTATTAAAATATTTAATATTGTATATTAAACCAGCACATTGTACCCCATGATTGCATTAATGTACACAGCTATTATTTAATTTAAAAAAAAAAAAAAAAAAAAAAAAGAGGCTTAGGGAGGCAATGAGAAAACATACCCAATTAACACCTGACTCCATAGAGGGTCAGATTATTTTAAAAGACAAATTTATCACTCAAGTGGCTCCAGACATTCAAAGAAAACTCCAGAAA
>CAUYRH010080766.1:0-13415 GCA_963574655.1 Perodicticus potto
ATGATTCAGGCTTGGAGTACAGTGTGCGGGCTTCCCATACAATCGGAGATATTTTTATCCACCTGATTAATGTAACATTCATGATATTTTCTCATTTACTATGTGAAAACAATTTTGATCCGTATTTAGAAGATTTCTCCGAATTTTCTTATTTTTAATAATGAATAAGTAAAGACTACAAATTACATTTTCTGAGTCTTGCTTTCTCTTTGACTAACAAGAAATAGACATATACAAATATTCTCTTTGTCATTCATTTCAATATTTTTTAACTCATTTGTGTTTTCATCTTGACAAGCAAAAGTTAGACAGAAAAATGCTTTAAAAGATCTCATTAGATAGATTACTGGGGCCATGGGACTCTCTTTTGTGATTCATTTCTAATTTTAATATCAACTGATCAAATAATATAGCCTCTCTTATTTTTGGTGTATTAGAATTTTCTGGACTTTTGTTTGTAAAATTGTCCCAGGTTTTTATTCAGCAATTTATGTGAATGTCATTGGAATTTGAGTTTAATGTACTTTCTTTGTTTATTTGGTGCAAAATCAAATATATAAGCATATATATTTATATGTATATATCTGTGTACTAAAACTGTATTTCCTAAATCTACTTCCTTGTCATTTACCTTTGTAAATGACTTGTCTATTTCTGAGAAAGTAGAAATAATCTACCAATTGGAAAAAGGCACTTAACTATACATAGTCTTGGTAGAGGCATGCAGTATACCTCTATCTTATTCAATGCTTCTTGATTCATTTTTGTCAGAAGTTAGTTTATATTGTATAAGAAATTAGTTCATACTGTGTAATGTCCAATGAGTTTTTTTATTCTTTCAGTTTTATTTTTCTGCATAATTTTGTTTTCTGTGAGATTCTTATAAAATAAAGCATAATTTTAAAAATATAAAAGACAAATCAAGAGTCTCTATGTTTCAAAAAATTGTTTAATCCATTAATACATATCATTACATTTACTGGTCTATGTGAGATTATTCTTCCTATATATTTTTCCGTAGGTGTTCTATTTAACCTTATTTCTTATTATCCTGCCTTTTGTTATATTGTTCATATTTTCTTACTCCATTTTTCCTTTATTTATATAGGGTTTTGGCTCATTTGGTGAGTTCACATTTCCTTTGATGTTCTTCATGCTTGTGGATGTTTGCCAGTGTCTGGGCATTGATGAGTTAGGTATATAATATTTTAGTCTTCACAGTCTTGGCTTGTTTGAAAAGGCTTCCCAGATATTCAAAGTAAATTGACTATTGTGATCCAAGCCCTGGTCACTGCAATCATAATAGCACTGGAGGTACCACCTTGGTAAGCTTGTATTTGATATAAGAGAACTCTCTGGATTACCAGGAAAAGTCTCTCACTCTCTTCTCCCACTTACTGTGTTGCACTGGGGGAGTTGAGGGATCTATGACCAGTCCAGTCTCAACCAAAGCTAGTGGTGACTGTTGCCTGAATACCTCTGGTATTTATTCAAAACCCAAGGATTCTTTAGAAGGTTGTGAATCCCACCATGGAGTGGGTCTTTCCCTTCTGAGCAGCATGTGTACTTCTGGCGTAAGGTGGAAATTCCATTCAAGACCTAAGGCTTGGACTAAGATGCCTCAGGTGTCTGCTTGTTATTTATTTTATTGTGGCTAAGTGGGTATCCAAGTGGCAAAACAAAGTGCTTTGAGCTCTTCTTCCCATTTCTTTCTTCAAATGGAAGAAGACTCTCCATGGCCATGTTTCCTATAGTTGGGGGAGGAGTGGCATAGGCATTGCTTGGCTGCAGCTGCTGTTGTCTTGCTGGGTCATGTATAACCCAAGTCCACAGGCTCTGAGCCAGCACAGCCACAGTAATTGCCCAAGGACTGCAGCTTTTGTGGCCTGACTGACTACTGTTAGGTAGTTAGCTGGGTATGAGCAGGGTGAATGATGGATATGTTGGCAGGCCAGATGCTATCACTGAATCACCATGCTCATAGTTAGCCTATTTTGGATTGGCTGGGTCCTGGCTATTATGGGAATGAGTCTGATAAAGACCTTGCAAGTTGGTTGTTATCAAGAGCTTGAAGGTGAGATATTTTGAGAACAGAGTTAATTCAGGGCCTGGGAGACTTCCAAGAAGCATCTGATACTCTTCAAAGTTGTGTATAAAACCCAAAACTGCACTCTCCACATAGCTTATAGTAACTAGGATGGGCCCAGCTTATTGTGCGAATTGTTAACTAATTTTCTTTTTCTTGCTAAAACTTTACTTGCTCTTTTCAGCAATTTCAGTGACTAATATTACTAATTTAGTCCAAGCCCAAGGCTGACCTTTGTCTGCCAGTGGTCACACTAGGGGAAACTTGGGCTTTGGGATAGAGAATTTCCCTTTGGCCAAGCTATCCCACATGTTCCTATCTGGGTAACTGGCAGAATTCTGCCCTGTGCCATGCTCTCCTGTGCCAGGGTGGCCGTGAGGTTATGTTCAAAGCCCCACAATCACTGGACACACAGATTCTCCACACAATGTACTGACACGGCACTCCTAGGACATGGGGTAGAGATGGTTTAGGCAATGCAAGATCTTTGCTATACTCTACAGTACCTCTTTTCTTGATATAATGTTAAAACCTGATTGTGTGATTACTAACCTGATTTTTGTTTCTTCTGAGGGTCATTTCTTGTGTATATAGTTGTTGAATTAGGTGTTAGGTCAGAAAGATGATCACTGGAGGTTTCCATCAAGCCATCTTTCTCTGTTGCCCCTATAGGGTTTTGGGAGTTTCACACTCATTCCATCTCTCCTGCTAATTTTTTTTTTTTTTTAAGAGACAGAGTCTCGCTTTGTCACCCTTGGTAGAGTGCCGTGGCATCACACCTCACTGCAAGGCTTAGGCGATTCTCTTGCCTCAGCCTCCAGAGTAGCTGGGACCACCGGCACTTGCCACAATGCCTGACTATTTTTTGGTTGCAATTTGGCTGGGGCCGGGTTTGAACCCGCCACCCTGGGTATATGGGGCCGGCGTCCTACTCACTGAGCTACAGGCACCGCCCTCTCCTGCTAAATTTTTAAATAGTGTATTTTAACTTTAAAACAGTGGTTCTCAACCTTCCTAATGCCATGACCCCTTAATACAGTTCCTCATGTTGTGATGACCCCCAACCATAAAATTATTTTTGTTGCTGCTTCATAACTGTAATTTTGCTACTGTTATGAATCATAATGTAAACATCTGATATTCAGGAGACCCCCAAAGGGGTCAAGACCCACAGGTTGAGAACCACTGCTTTAAAAAATGATTTCCAGAAGTTAATTGATATCATATCATTCTCTTCTATAATCAAATATCAATAAATAAATAATCATGCTTTTCTGTATTTACTCTCCCCAGTTCTCATATATTTGAACTTACAAGGGCGAGATTTTTTATTTTAACTTCAGAACTAAATTTTTTACTTTTGCCATCTCTGAATTTTTACTTGTATAGGGCAATTAGTATGCATACCTCAATTTTCCATGCAATAGAATTCATGGTAAAATGTAGGCATACTGTGTACTATGATTATTTTACTACCATAATATGAAATAAAGCATTAGTAATTTGTAGTGCATATTTTGAAGGAACATAAACATAAATCAAGGGAAGAGAAAAGAGTCGAGAAAGAGGCAAATGCCTATGCCAGCATTTAAGAATTTAAATCATTTAGAAAAAATGGACTATTTTATAAGTGATCATGTAATAAATTTCCATATTCAGAAAATGTAAAGTCTAATTCCATACATGCATACAACACTCAACAGTGTATTTCAGTTAGGTACAAAGACAAAAAAGGAAATTATATCAGAAAATACATCTAACTCTTACAAAGCAAAACAAAACATTCTCCAAAAATAGAAAAGAATGAATGAAAGCAACTCAGAGAAAAAATATAATTAGCCAATAATTACACAGAAATAGTATCCTCAAGAAGACTACGACTAAGACAACTTAAAAATAAGATTCTAATGTTATGTCAAAAATGAGAGATAAATTCTTGAAGATATTAATATCCAGTTTTGATAAATGTGGAAAAAATGGGCAAGTTTCTGTATTGTAAATTAAGCCTTTTAGGAAAGAATCTCTTTTAATTACAAAGTTATTTCAGTTTTAGAAATCAATTTAGAGAAATGCAAGCCCACATGAGCAATAAAGACTTTTGCAAGGTATTTATTACAGCGTTGATTGCTTGCTTATTAAAGAAAAAAATTGTTAAACCATTTTGATGTCCCTCACTATGGAATAATTAAATAATGATTTTTACACACTACCTCAGAGCTGTTTTAAAAGTATAACTAAATATATTGATATGCAAAGATTTCTAAAAGATGTTAAGAGCACAAAGCCATTTGCATATACACAAATATATACATTTATATTTCTTTTGTGTAAGAGTGACAGAGAAAAAGAAATAGAGAGAGGAAAAAGAAGTGAGGGAGAGAGGTTGTTGCTGAATATCTTATATACCAGTGTTTTGTTCCATGATCAAGAAAGAACAGGTTTTTGCTCTCAAAGATCTCTTCTTCCAGAAGCTGTTGAACAAATGCAAGCAAGCATATGAGCCAATAAATATGTAAAGAAATTATTCACATATGAAGAAGCTCTATAAAACTCTAATATGAGGAGTACCATAGGGAATGAAAGAGGGGCAGTGGCTTATAGTAGTTAGGGGTAGGGAAAGACACATTTCAACAGAAACATGGTTGATGAGCAGGAACAAATCAGGAGAGTTTCCAGCACAAGGTATGGCATCTTCAAGGACTCTGAAGCAGAAATAAGTTTAGAGTATTTAATTAAGAAAGACAGCCACTACGTACAGACAGACATGTGAGACCTGAGGTCAGAGACAGAGACAGGGACCAAGATCACATAGGTTCCTGTGGCCATACCAAGAGACTTGGATATTGTTAAAGCACAATAAGACGCTAATTGCAGGATTTTTATCAAGTTAAATAACTTGATTTGTGTTTCAAAATGTCACTTTCACCACCTTATATAAAAGGAACGGCATGGGGCAATGGTCAAACAGAGAGACCATTTAAGAATGTGTTACAGAAGTCTAAATGAAAGGTTATGATGGTGTTCATTAGCAAGAGAGATGGATAAAGTTAAATGCATTTAACAGATGATTAGGAGGCAAAATAACAAGGCCTAGTGATATGGAACACGTGAGAAGACTCCAAAGTTTTAGACATGAGCAGTGGGGATAGATGAAGGAACAACTTAGTAACTTGAAAAGACAGGGGGAGAAGCAGATGTTGAACTTGTAGAAATGAAGAATTCAGTTTTGATCACCATAGCCCTGAGTTAACATCAACAATAAAGCTGACTGTTGTGTAGTTATTTGTATATTTTAAGTACTTGTCATATATTAGCTCACTTAATCTTCATAAAATTCTATTACATAATACACAGAGTTTGAAACTTTTTAAAACTAGTATTTCCCTTGATTTTTTAAATCAGTGCTCTACAGATTATAAACTGATAAAAATTCTATGTTGCCATAAACACTTTTATCTCTTCTCTCACTTTAAGTATGTACTTTTTCAAATCATGAATATTATCAGTCGCAGGTAAGGTTCAGAAAATTTTACAAGAAAGTTGATTGTTTTGGTTTATTGAACCTAAAAGAAATGGATTTTAAAAAATCGCAACTCTAATCCTCAACTCTGGGAGTTCAGATTCATCAGAGAAAGGAAAAGAAAGACAGAGGTGACATTACAAGTTTCCCTCAAGTTCCTTTAGCAGCTACAGTAGGGTAACTATTTGTACATAGCAGCCTCTGACGCTCCATTCCTAAAATGAAGACGAGAGAAAAATTAGTTAGTATTTTAACTGAGTTTGAAGAAGTTTCTAGCTACAAACTTAACTGGATAAAAATTTTGACATTCTATGGGTTTTTAGTTTTATTCAGCTCTCAAAAGAGAGCTCTTGTTATCCTGTTTCTATATATATTTTAATTGCTCTTTGTTCAAAAGAACTACATTCATTCTCCAGCAAATTGGAATAGGGTGCATATGTTTGCTCATAAAACCTATAGCAACCCTCAAAATGTAATCAATTTTTTTTTCTAAAAAGACTGAATATTCATTCACAGTCCACCAAGCCACTCCCGGGATAAAGCAGTCAAATTCATCTTCTCCTGAGACCTTCACTGCCAACCAGTTTTTTCTTAAATAAAAGGAAGAAAAATGTTTATTCACTTCTGTCATACACTGTCAGGCAATGCCTAGTCAAAAGCACCTGACTGCAAATATCTTCTTCCTCAGTCCATTGACAAATGATCTGGAAAAGTATTATTGTAATCTGCGAAATCACTAGACAATGAACAAATGATGCCTTTCCATACAACACCTTTTGAAATTTCTAATCAAATTTCCTATCTAGAGTAGAGTAGTTCTGATAGAGAGACCCACCATGAAATGCCAATGTTTATTCATTCAGAGCCTTTCCGCCTTTGAAAAGAAGACTCTGGCTTTGTCCTCATGCAGTGAAGAGCGTGCTCTTACATTTTCAGACAGCATTTGACAAAGTTCCACATCAGAGATCAAGGTCTTGGTGGAGAGATTGAGGTCTAAAAAAGGAGGAAAACAGAATGGACATAAATGTACATGAAATGGATTGAATGTTGGCTAAAGGGCAGATGAGGGTATGGTCATAAATAAAAACTTTCAGTGGTGACAAAAGGTAACCAGAGATATTATTGGATCAGTGTGGGGATCCTGCTTGTTTATTAACTGTTAAGGTGAATTTGGCACACAAATTGAAAGAAATACATCTGGTTCTTTAAGTATTACATTGTGGAAATAGAGAATAACATTGAAATTCTATTTTCTGGAGGAAAAAGCAATGCTAAACTATGTGATGTATGTTTAAAAATTGATTGCGTCTAATGGAGGTTCAGTTTGAAACGTTAATCTATATGAGTTTTGTGTATTTTACTGCTACACTATTATAAAGAGGGACAAATAGGCAAACTGTGAAGAGAAGAGAAACAGTTGAAAGTATACAGTCCATTACACAGAAATGGAGGAGGGGATTTTATTAAAGTGAACCAGGAAAATAAGAACTTCACCCTGAGCTGTTATTTCTGGGGGGCCCTTTTTCTTCTGGCTTATGATCTGTAATGGGTACCAGATAAAATACACTATTTCCGGTTAGGTTTGAATTTCAGAAAAATAAACAGTAAATATTTAGTACAGGTATCTCTTATCCCATGTTTATGAGACTTAGTTATTGTAAAAATTATTTATTGTTTATCTGAAATTCTACTTTTGGGTGTTCTGTATGGTTCCTGCAACTATTGTTGCTGCTGTTTTCCAAGTCCTGCAACCCTAACCCAGAGACAGCCTTTCGTACAACAGTTCTGGACATTTATAAACCCTCTGAGGAGAGACCAGGACACTTGGGGATGTAGTGTGAAAGAGAAACCAAGGCTGTGATGAAAGTGTAATCAAACAGAACTAATTACCATTATTTAGATTTAATTACCATCTATTTAGATTAGATTTGTGGGGAAACATTTTTTTGATTTTTGTCCTTTTTAACATAACCTTGCTTCCTACTTTACTTTTCTTGCTCTCCTTACAATATTAATATCATTTGTAATAAGTAACATTTTTGCTGTGGCTAACACCATAATACATGTTTTTACTCATGTGGGAATTTTTGTTTTGCTTTCTTTTAATAGGGAAAAAATGTGTTTTAGGTTACTTGAAACATATCAAAGCAATTTTAGTCAGTTTAAATCTAAAATTAAGTTTCTTAAAGTTTCCATCAATAAACATGCTAATTTATAACAAAACAAAACATGAAATTATTGGGAGGGAAACAAAACACAGGCTTCTGTCTCTCCCACTAGTTAGCACTGTATCTTTGTATAAGTGTGTGCCTTCCTTTGGTCTCTGTTTATTCATATAGGAAAAACAAAAGGTGAAAATAATAAGTAGATTGTATTAGAAGTACTTCCGATGTCTTAACATTTTAAAACTATAAAAGTTAGAGAATTAATGATTATATTATACATTGAAACTTTTATAAAATTTACCAATAGTTCCTTAATGCTATCCTCTCTTCCTTCATCTATAGTTACAGGGTTTGCATAACCTGGAATTTCTGGTATACTTAAACTTCAAAATCCAGTTCTAGGACCTTCATTTCCACCAATAAGACTGCTTGGCTATTATGAAAACCCCCTTCCTGAAAAACTCACAAAAATTGCATAAAATATAACATAAAGCTTTTTATGTGCATAATTAACTGCATGTGATAGTAAGAGATATTTCCAGGGACTGAAATGTAGGAAAATTAAATGTCAAAAATAGAAGTGGACACTGATACTTTATTTCAGCTGCCTTGGTTGTGAATGTGACTTGAGGGGCCGTCTGTGATTGTTGCTAACTATGATAATAAAGAGGTTAACATGTGATGAGCCCTAAGAAATGAGAGATAAAAGCTTGGATCCATGTGAGCTGAAGAGTTGTAACTGAGACTTCCAGAGAAAGCTAAAATCCTCAAAAGAGTACATCCTCAATGGAAAGGTAAAGACTTAAAAACAAAATACTTCCTAGCAAAGACAGATGAAAAAGAATTCTGTCTATCATGACCTTGACACTTGGTGCAAAATCGATTCTTATTTCAGAATGGCACCAGAACTACCCCCCCCCCCCACACACACACACACAAGACATGCACAGAGAATCATGTGCCACTTTCAGTGGTGACAAAAGGTAACCAGAGATATTGGATCAGTGTGGGAATATCATTTATAACATTTCAGTCAATGCTAGGCCATATAGATACAGCAGTGGTCTCACAATATTATAATGGAGCTGAAAAATTCCTATGGCCTAGTGACTTTGTGATCATGTGATATAGGAGCAAAACACATCACTCATGTTCATAGGGATGCTGGTTACAATAAACCTACTGTGCTGCCACTCACGTAAAAGTATAGTGCACACAATTATGTACATCAAACAACACTTGACGTGATTATGTTATTTACTTTATGTATTTACTGTTACACTTTTACCACTTTCTTATTGTGCATCATTTATAAACTAACTTCATCATAGTCATGTATGTATAGGGAGCAAAACCCAGTATACAGAGGGTTCAGTTCTATCCCATTCACTGGAGGGTCTGGAATGGTTTCCTCATGGATAAGCGGGGAATATTGCAGAATGTGAACTAGAAAGGTAACATACCTGGACCACCTAACAAAAGCAAACAAAAAGTCTGCAAGTGGACAGTTTCTCAGTCCAGGTCACACAGAATTCACACGCAACCTCCACCAAACGCACCATCCAAAAATCTTAAAACATGCCATGAAACAATCTACTCATGCAAGAGTTAGCAGAACAGCTAAGCACTAAGCAGACCACTAAGAATTTTAACATATTGAAATTTTTAAATATGTACATATTACATAAATGCATACATTTAAAATGTTCCTAAAAATAGTTAAAAGAGCTAGGGATAAGATACTTCTAACAAAAAGAAGACTTTTTTTAAAAGACAATATATACTGGGTGGCCATAAAGTTTGTTAAAACATTTACTATTTTAAATTGCACACAAATTTTATGGCCACCCTGTACTTCTAGAGAGAGATTATATATAAATAGAAAAATATATATGTACCATTGATTTTTTAACACCAGTATATCAAACAGAGTCAAAGAGAGAATTTCTGACAAAAAAAGTTTATTTAATAAAAAAAAAACTAAATGTTAGAAGCTTAATGCCATAAAATTGAACTTCTCAATTTTTGCTAGGCTACTGATTCTCCTGGATATCTCTTCTCTAAGCAATGCCTCACAGATTGCAAATCTTTTGGTTTGGGGGCTCTCAGAACCCTCTCCATTTATCTCATAGATGAGAGAATGGAATGAGAATGGAAACAGAATGTTAGTAAAATGTGTAGGTTTTGTTAGAATGTTAGAAAAACTATTTGAGCTCAGATAAGAATGTGATCTGGAAACAGAAATGGAAGAGACTGGAGTGTTTCTGGAAATGTGTAAGATTTCAGGGTAAGGAAAGCTGACTACTTCTTCATCTAAGCAGTTAGAAATAAGACTAAGGAAGATTTTGCATAACAAACTCCAATTATGATTAATTCTTATAGCAAAAACTGAGATTAAGGGTGTAGCCTTCCCACCCAGGCCAAACCCACCTTTGTTGTCTCAGTCTCAAGATGGCTACAGGTAAGTTAAAATGAAGGCACAAGTCTCAGGGAGCAAATAAATGAATAGACAAATAAATAAAATCTAAATTATTTTATTTCAAAATAACTCTGAATATGAATCATAGTAGATGAAACTGACTGCAATTAAGTAGATCAGAAATCTACTACACTTTTAAGAGAATTGTATCACCAAAAAAGAAAATCACCGGATTATACTTTAAAAGCCTTTTCATTGATTATTAGCATAATGCCAGTTTCTTAAATATGTGTAGGCAGCTTACAAACACCGTACATCCCTGACAAGTGCATATTGCCCAACATCCAGCTCAGATGGAGCCAAAAAAATAACAGACAAGGGAGAATTGATCAGAGTTGAGCCAGGGACCATGAAGGACTATAGAGAAGATAATTCCTCCAAAAGAGCAAAATTAGAATAATCAAGGAATTTTTTCTATCTCCAAGGAGGGTGCCTTCATGAAGACTATCAAAAGAATTTCGTAATTACTATGGGCCAGCAACATGTCTGTGTCATTTCTTCTTCTTCTCAAATGGGAGTATTAATTATGTATTTTTCTTTTTCTTTTTGTTCCACAATTGTATGTTGGCTTGGTAGGAAAGAGGAAGTATAGACAATTTTATTGGCCCATGAACAACAATATACAGACTTGATGAAAAGATTCAGAGATCATGGCTGGATTTGGAGTTATGTTTCTTGAGGGAGGAGTATGTGATTTATATTTGAAAGGAATTGTTTAACAAATATATAAGATAGAGTCTGATAGGAGTAACCGGTGTATTCACCAAATAAGCTTCCTCTTATTGGGTACAGAGTTGACTGCATTTCCTAGCCTAACTTGCCATTAGTTATGGCCCTATCACAGATTTTGCTTATGATATTGGTAGATATGATTCAGAGTTCTCAAGATAATAGATGTTGAATAAAAAATAATAAGCACCCTCTTGTCCTCTTTTACTCTTATTTTCAATTTAGTTAATAAATACTGATTGAGTACTCTCATTCTTTGGCCTCCTAGGACTCTCCCATTTCAGGCTAAACTGAGACTTCTCTTCCCATAATTTCTAATGAGCCACAATATTTCACATGCCCTCACTACTGTTAGAATTTACTTCTCTTTCCTCCATATCATCCAAATTTTCCAATGTAATATCAAATAAACTGTTAAGCCTTGACTGAGGGCATTCTCACTGGTGTCTTCTTGGTTGCTGTACCCAAATTAAGAGATACACTTTAGCGAAAGATCTCTTAGGTTGTGAGTTAGAATAGTGGGGATTTGCCCTTTCTGATATAATTTTTCCAAAGAAATTTTTCCATTTGTTAACATCTTCAGCTATTTCTTTTCTCTGTTCACTGCTACTTTAATCAGACTTTTAACCCACAGATCAGTGTTTCCTGTTTAAGGATAAATAACTACCAGATTCGAAAGCATTGCTTGTATATTGAGTATTTAATGACAAAATGATGATCTGGGACTTAAAAATCATTGGGAGGGTATAGATATGAAATAAGTGTCTATGAATTAATACAGTTGCAGCTGGCTGTAATGGGAATTCATTATTACATTCCCTCTCCTATGTATGTTTAAGTTTTTCCATTATAAATAAAGGAGTTTTCTAGCTGGGTGCAGTGGCTCAGGCCTGTAATCCTAGCACTCTCGGAGGCCAAGTTGGATGGATTGCTTGACTTAAGAGTTGAAGACCAGCCTGAGCAAAAGCGAGATCTCGTGTCTTAAAAAAAAAAATAGCCAGGCCATTTGGCCGGCACCTGTAGTCCCATCTACTCAGAAGCCTGAGGCAAGTGGATCGCTTGAGCCCAGGAGTCTGAGGTTGCTATGAGCTATGATGCCATGGCACTCTACCCAGGACAACAGAGTGAAACTCTAGTCTCAAAAAAAGGGGTGGGGGAATTTTCCCCCTAGAAATTCTACTCCTAAGTATTTATACAAGAGAAATGAATGCATAGTTCCAGAAAAAGATCTGTACAAGAATGTTCATAGGAGCTTTGTTCTAAGAGCAGAAAACTGGAAATAATTCATTAATAGGAAAGTGGATAAACACTATGGTATATTCATGAATGGAAAACTACTCAACAATAAAAAGGGATGGACTACTGAATCATGCTACAATATGGATAAATTTCAGAAACATGCTAAGAGAAACTGCAAAAAGTACATAGTATGTAGGTGGCGCTTGTGGCTCAAAGGAGTAGGGCACCGGCTCCGTATACCGGAGGTGGTGGATTCAAACCCAGCCCAGCCAAAAAACTGCAAAAAAAAAAAGTACATAGTATGTGTATGTGATTCCATTTATATGGAATTCTGCAATAAGCAAAACTGGGTGTATGGTGAGAAAACATCAAAAGAATAGTGTCCTAGGAATAAAAGCAGGGATTGACTAGAGGGAAGCAGGAGGAAACTTTCTGGGATGATTGTTCTTTTTGTTGATTGGAATTTGAGTAAAACAGGTATATGCATTTATCAGAACTCAGAAGAGATTTGTGCATTTCATTGTACATAAATTTGGATTCAAAAGAAAAGAATTAGTGACATGCATATACCTGATGTTTTCAGTTTATATAAAAAGTGCTAGAAATGGATACATGATAAAAGCAAGTATAATAAAAGGTTAATGGTATGTTCTAGGTGGTAGGTATACGGGTGGGTATTCACTGTACTTGTTGGTTGCCATGTTTTAGGGTTATGATATTTCACATCACTGGCTGAATGTCTTTACTACCAATAGCAAGAAAAATAGTGCAACCTACATCTTGTCCTCGCAATACGAAAACTAATCCGAGATACTGATACTGATAGACTGGCACCATAGCGTTTGTTTTTATTGGCAATGAGTGCTAATTAGATTGATGGAGTTATAGGATGCTGTGAAAGACGTCCATAATTGACCATACTCTCCTAGGGCACGGTTCACAAACTTCTTGATCTCAGGACCACTTTTTAAAAATTCAAAATAGCATAGTTCGGCGCCTGTGGCTCAACTGGCTAAGGTGCCAGCCATATACACCTGAGCTGGTGGGTTGGAATCCAGCCAGGGCCCACCAAATGATGATGGCTGCAACCAAAAAATAGCCAGGTAATGTGGCGGGCCCCTGTAGTCCCAGCTACTTGGGAGGCAGAGGCAGGAGAGTCGCTTGAGCCCAGGAATTGGAGGTTGCTGTGAGCTGTGA
>CAUYRH010080768.1:0-43914 GCA_963574655.1 Perodicticus potto
TCACACAGCTCACAGCAACCTCCAACTCCTGGGCTTAGGAGATTCTCTTGCCTCAACCTCCTGAGTAGCTGGGACTACAGGCATCCGCCACAACGCCTGGCTATTTTTCTGTTTTTGCAGGTCAGCCAAGGCCGGGTTTGAACCCGCCACCTTCGGTATATGGGGCCGGCGCCCTACTCGATGAGCCACAGGCACCGCCCTACATTACGATTCATAACAGTAGCAAAAATACAGGTATGAAGTAGCAACGAAAATAATTTTATGGTCGGGGGTCACCACAACATGAGGAACTGTATTAAAGGGTCACAGCATTAGGAGGCATTAGGAAGGTTGAGAACCACTGAGCTACAAGATGTAGAAACCGAATTTAAACCCAGTCTGCAGCTCTAATGCTGGGCCCTTAACTATGAGTATGCCTCATTATAATGTGGGAGATTTAGTCCTGGGTCTCATTTCCAGGAGGGGATCACTGCAGGTGCAAAGAAATCATAGTGAGAGACAAGGAAATTACATAATTGCTTTTAAATGCAACTTGAGACGAAGAAGACAACTAGCTCTAATACTGTGGAAAGAATGGAATTGATTCAGGACATGACTGTCCTGTTATTAATGATTTAAGGAATCAGAGCAACTAATGCATTATACCTCTGTGTGAAAAACAGAAAGGCATCTTGGGATGCAGGGCAAAGAGAACATTCATAACATTAATTGAGAATGAGCCCCCTGGGAATCTTCACTGCCCATAATCGAGAATGAAATATGAACCCTCCCACCTTTGACTCCAGAGTCAAACAACAAATCAAACAGCTGGATCATTTTATGAAGGTAATTGCCTATGCTTCACAAAACCTACACACAGGTCATCAGTCTGCTTCTGGCTGTAGAACACACACAGAGGACTACCTCAATTTTTCTGAGGCTCTGATTCCCAAAGAGGGGAGGAAGAACACTTTCTGGGAAATCTGCATTACTTGCTGATTGGGGAAAGAAGTCCTGAGGGAGTGCGCACATAGTCTGGTGCAACAACCACAGGAGGTGAGTATTGCTCTTGTTCCTATTTTACAGATGAGAAAACTGAGGCACAAGAAGGTTAAACAACTTGCCCAAGGCCACAAAACTAATAAGTGGCACAGCCTGGCTTTGAAGCCACCTTATTCTTGCTCCAGAGCTCACATTTATAACCACTATACTGTGCATGATAAGCTATGATATTCTCAGAATCGTAGACAGAACAAGACTTTAATGTTCACAATCCAACCCAAATTACATCAGTCATCTTTTTTTTTCCTGCTCTTCAACTATATGGCCTTCTTTTGACACCCTTGCATTTTCTGTTCTTACCTATGAACAGTGATTTTAATACGATTGGTTTTTTTTTTTGTTTTTTTTTTTAGAGACAGAGTCTCACTTTATCGCCCTCAGTAGACAGCTGTGGCATCATAGCTCACAGCAACCTCCAACTCCTGGGCTTATGTGATTCTCTTGCCTGATCCTCCTGAGTAGCTGGGACTACAGGCACCCACTAGAACACCTGGCTATTTTTTTGTTGCAGTTTGGCTGGGGCCGGGTTCAAACCTGCCAGCCTCGGTATATGGGGTATATGAGGCTGGCGCCCTACCCACTGAGCACAGGCGCCACCACCCCACCCAAATTGATCTTTTTTATGTTTCTCAACCATCTCCCTTGTTTACTTTTCCATTCTCTTACAACCTTCTTGTTTCCGCTTTCTGAACTTAGGTACAAGAAAGCCTCTTAGTTTGAACCTGGTATAGTCTTTTAGAATAAACCTCTCTGGGCTTGGTGCCTGTGGCTCAACAGGCTAAGGCGCCAGCCACGTACACCTGAGCTGGCAGGTTCGAATCCAGCCCGGGTCCGCCAAACAACAATGATGGCTGCAACCAAAAAATGGCCGGGCGTTGTGGCGGGCTCCTCTAGTCCCAGCTACTTGGGAGGTGGAGGCAGGAGACTTGCTTGGGCCCAGGAATTGGAGGTTGCTGTGAGCTATGATGCCATGGCACTCTACCCAGGGTGATAGCTTGAGGCTCTGTCTCAAAAAAAAAAAAAAAAAGAATAAACCTCTCTGGGGTAAAGGATTAGGTAGATGAAAAGGCTCAGCAGTCAGAGTAGGCTTCAGCACTGATCTCGATGTGCTTTGTGTTTTGATGTGGTTTGACTCTCCAGGGCTCCTACTGGGTGTCTTTGACATAGGCCTGTTACCTTCTGTCTTTACCAAAGGCAATTCTCCACTTGTTCAGCACTTCTTCCTTCCTTCAACCTCTCCAGCTTGGAGTTGAATGTCATGTAATCTATAATTTCTAGAATACTATTGTAGTGACTTTTGAATTGGTCCTCAGTTAGGTTATGATGCAGCAAAAAAGAAATCCCAAGTTTCAATGGTTTAATAGAACCAAACTTTCTCATTCAGCCAAAATCTGCTGTAGGACCAGTACCTGTCAGGTAGCTGTCTGTCCCTCACAATGACTTCTAAGAGCCTAGTTCTTTCTTATCTTTTTTTTTTTTTTTTTTTGACAGAGTGTCACTCTGTCACCCTGGGTAGAGTGCCCTGGTGTCATCATAGCTCACAGCAACCTCAAACTCTTGGGCTCAAGCCATCCTCTTGCCTCAGCCTTCTGAGTAACGCAAGGCACTGCCACAACACCTGGCTAGTTTTTCTATTTTTAGTAGAGATGAGGGTCTTGCTCTTGCTCGACTGGTCTCAAACTTCTGAATTCAAGCAATCCTCCCACTTTGGCCTCCCAGAGTGCAAGGATTACAGATGTGAGCCTTCATGCCTGGCAAGCCTGGCTCTTTCCAACTTGTGGGTCTGTTATCTCAGTATAAGGCTTGAGTGCACCACAGCCCAGCAGAGAGAGCTGGAAGGTCATACAGCTCTTAAATGGTTGGTTTAGCCTAGAAGTGACACCTATCACTTCTTCCAGCCCGTTACCCAGAATTACTCAAATGGCTCTACCTAACTCTAAGGGAGTTAGGAAATATGGGGAAACACATTCTGTGAGCTGGAGATATCTTTGCTTCATTCTCATTAATACATCTGTCACATACTGCAATCCTGACTCTTTCTTTCCCAGTCTGGGTGAAGCCGATCCACTGGTACTTTGGACTTTAATCTTCTATCTCTAAACCACCTATTATTGTTTAATCCAATTCTTGTTCTTTGGAGTGTTTTAACCTCCAGCCAGATGATCCTGCCTCTTTTCTCTCACTTGTATGCCTTACAGTTATAATGTTTTCCCTCTCTTCCCCAGGCCTAGTTTGTTTTGTTTTGTTTTGTTTTTTGTAGAGACAGAGAGTCTCACTTTTATCGCCCTAGATAGAGTGCTGTGGAGTCACAGTTCACAGCAACCTCCAACTCCTGGGCTTACGCGATTCTCTTGCCTCAGCCTCCCAAGTAGCTGGGACTACAGGCGCCCGCCACAACACCCGGCTATTTTTTGATGCAGTTTGGCCGGGGCCGGGTTTGAACCTGCCACCCTCAGTATATAGGGCCAGCGCCCTACTCGGTGAGCCACAGGTGCCGCCCACCCAGGCCTAGTTTTGAATCCAGTCATTTTCCAGGAGCTGCCCAGCTGAAAATGGTTTGGAAATATCCCCTGTACTGTCTATAATTTACAATATTAAGAGCAAGAAACACTCTTTTTTTTTGGAGTGCAGTGAAGAAAGGAGGACAAGGGAAACACTAAAGCAATAAAAGCGGGTTGAACAGATCCTCTGGAAAACAGGTCCAGGAGCCATCGCTGGTCCACTATCTTCCAAGGACGGTTAATACAGATCAGATGCAAAGACCTCTCAGAAAGGGCCCCCAAATGTCTGGCAGAAATCATCTTCCTCTTCTATAGTTATGCACATCCTACTCGGAATAAGCATTAATGTCATGCTTTTGTTTTGTTTTATTTTACTTTTTTTTTTTTTTTGATAAAGAGTCTAACTTTGTCACCTTGGGTAGAGTGCCATGGCATCGCAGCTCACAGCAACCTCAACTCTTGGGCTCAAGTGAATCTCTTGCCTCAGCCTCCCAAGTAGCTGGGGCTACAGGTACCCGTCACAATGCCTGGCTATTTTGTTTTTGATTTTGCTTTTATTTTTCAGTTGCAGTTGTCATTATTGTTTAGCAGGCCCGGGCCAGGTTCGAACCTGCCAGCCTCGGTGTATGTTGGCCGGTGCCCTACTCACTGAGCTATGGGTGCAGAGCCACGCCTGGCTATTGTTTTTGAGATAGGGTCTCACTTTTGCTCAGACTGGTCTCAAACTGGTGAGCTCAGGCAATCCATCTACCTCAGCCTCCCCTGTGCTGGGATTACAGGAATGAGCCACTGCACCTGGCCTGCTTTGCTTTGCTATTTTATTTTATTTTATTTTAATGTTTGAAATTCATTGAGGGTACAAAGAATTAGGATACACTGATTTCATTTGTTATATTAAGTACCTCTTCTAATTGTGTCCCACTCCCAGAGGTGTGCCATATACCGTGCCGCTCCCTCATTCCCCTACCCCACCCCTTATTTTAGCTCATCTACTGTCTTCATATTAGAATTTAGGACATTGGATTCTTGCTTCTCCATTCTTGTGATGCTTTACTAAGGAGAATGTGTTCCACTTCCATCCAGGTTAATACTAAAGATGTAAAGTCTCCATCTTTTTTAATGGCTGAATAGTATTCCATGATATACATATACCACAGCTTGTTAATCCATTCCTGGGTTGGTGGGCATTTAGGTTGTTTCCATGTTTTGGTGATTGTAAATTGAGCTGTGATAAACAGTCTAGTGCAAATGTCTTTATGATAAGAGGATTTTTTTTCTTCTGTGTAGATGCTTAGTAATGGGATTGCAGGATCAAATGGGAGGTCTAATTTGAGTTCTTTGAGGATTCTTCATACTGCCTTCCAAAAAGATTATATTAGTTTCCAGTCCCACCAGGAGTGTATAAGTGTTCCCTTCTCTCCACATCCATACCAGCATCTACAGCTTTCCGACTTTGTGATGTGGGCCATTCTCACTGAGGTTAGGTGATATCTCAGGGTAGTTTTGATTTGCATTTCTCTGATGATTAGGGACGATAAGCATTTTTTCATATGTTTATTAGCCATTCGTCTGTCTTCTTGAGAGAAGGTTCTATTCATATTTCTTGCCCAGCGATATATGGGATTGTTGGGTCTTTTTTGTTGATTAACTTGAGTTTCTATAGATCCTAGTTATCAAGCTTTTGTCCAATTCATAATATTCAAATATCTTCTCCCATTCTGAAAATTGTTTGTTTGCTTTGGTTGTTGCTTCCTTAGCTGTACAGAAACTTTTCAGTTTAATTAAGTCCCATTTGTTTATTTTTGTTGTTGTTGCAATTGCCAGGGAAGTCTTCTTCAAAAAGTCTTTCCCCAGGCTGATATCTTCAAGTGTTTTCCCCATACTTCCTTCAATGCTTTTGTTTTTAATTAAATGCACTATAAGATCAGTATTTGAGGCTCGGCGCTTGTGGCTCAGCAGGCTAAGGCGCCAGCCACGTACACCTGAGCTGGAGGGTTCGTATCCAGCCCGGGCCTGCCAAACAATGATGGCTGCAACCAAAAAAAAAAAATGGCCGGGCGTTGTTCCGGTGCCTGCAGTCCCAGCTACTTGGGAGGCAGAGGCAGGAGACTCGCTTGAGCCCAGGAATTGGAGGTTGCTGTGAGCTGTGATGCCACAGCACTCTATCCAGGGTGACAGCTTGAGGCTCTGTCTCAAAAAATAAAAAAATAAATAAAATAAAATAAAAAATAAAAAAATAAATGAAATAAAATAAAAAATAAAAAAATGAAGATCAGTATTTGAGGAAATTTAAAAGAAAGGAAAATTGGCTCGGTGCCTCTGGCTCAAACGGCTAAGGCACCAGCCACATACACCTGAGCTGGCAGGTTCAAATCCAGCCCAGGCCTGCCAAACAACAATGACGGCTGCAACCAAAAAATAGCCGGGCATTGTGGCGGGTGCCTGTAGTCCCAGATACTTGGGAGGTGGAGGTAGAAGAATCGCTTGAGCCCAGGAATTGGAGGTTGCTGTGAGCTGAGATGCAACGGCACTCTACCCAGGGTGACAGCTTGAGGCTCTGTCTCAAAAAAAAAAACGAAGAAAGAAAGGAAAAATGTATCCTCCCAACCTAAAAACTATCATTGTTTGCATACTCCTTTCCAGTATTTATTTTTATATATTTGTTATTATACCAAACATGCACCTAGCAAATAAATAATTCCTTTTAAAGATATGTATCCCTGAGAAGAAAATACACAAATTAATGGCTTAGTCATTTACATCTTAGTAAGAAATAACTTATGGGGCTATTTTCCTTCTTTAACAAGTGGTTGGGATCAGTGAGCTAAAGGCTGGGTATAGAAGTTGCAGCAGGGGACAGGGAGCTGGTAAGCCAGGGGGAAATACTGCATATGAGACTGTGTGTGGGTAGCTCGTGGCACTGAGTAGCCATTAGGTCTTGAGAAATGGGAGTGGAATATCAGAATTAGGAAAAGTAGCAAAAAAGAGAAATGGTTAGCTTCGAAAGAAAATTTTGCCAGCCTATAGTTTTTTGGTTTTTTTTTTTTTTTTTTTTTTTTGAGACACTGTCTCACTCTGTTGCCCTGGCTGGAGTGATATGGTATCATAGCTCACAGCAACCTCAAACTCTTGGGCTCAAGTGATTCTCTTGCCTCAGCCTCCCAAGTAGCTGGGACTACAGGCGCCCACCACAACATCCAGGCTTGTTTTTCTGTTTTTAGTAGAGACCAGGTTTTTGCTCATACTCAAGCTAGTCTCAAATTTGTGAGCTCGGGCGGCGCCTGTGGCTCAAAAGAGTAGAGCGCTGGCTCCATATGCCAGAGGTGGTGGGTTCAAACCCAGCCCTGGCCAAAAATTGCCAAAAAAACAAAAACAAAAACAAACAAAAAAAAAATTTGTGAGCTTAAGCAATCTACCTTCCTTGGCCTTCCAGGGTGCTAGGATTACAGGCATGAGCCACTGCACTGGCCACCAGCCTAAAGTTTTACATCACAGAATTGGTGAACAGGAACTTACCTATTCCAGTTCCTACCTTGTATTTCCCTTGAGTACATCCTTGCCATGTGCTCCCTAAGCTGAGCTTAAAAATTCCAGTGGTGGAGACTCTACTTCCACTATTTCCCAAGATTCCCCTAACCATTTTTGTACAACTCCCATTGATTTAGAGAAAAAGGTTCTTGGCCAGCAACAGAGGCTTGCGAATGTAATCCCAGCACTCTGGGAGGCCAAGGTACAAGGATCGCTGGAGCCTAGGAGTTCAAAACCATAGCAAGACCTTATTTCTACCAAAAATTGAAAATTTAAGGCCAGGATTCAGCGCTTGAGAGAAGAGTTTGTGGCCTCTACAAGTTCAAGGTGATTTGATCTCCAGCCAGGATGATCAAGGTTATTTGCAATGACTGTCTAGGGCAGAAGGTCCATGTAAAATATAACATCGGTGACACCACTAGGGAACCTTAAGAAACTGTTTACAGCCCAAACTGGCACCCATTGGAACAAGACTTTCCTGAGGAACATGGTTTTTAAGGATCATGTGTCTCTGGGGGACTATAAAATCCATGATGGGATAAACCTGGGATGAACCTGAAGCTTTATTAGCAATAGAGCAGAATTCTTTCCCCCTTTCTTACCCTCTTCTCCACTCCTCACCTCCCACCTGGTATGGATGCTTGTTTTTAAAAACTCACATTAGGCTCGGTGCCCGTAGCACAGTGGTTATGGTGCCAGCCACATACATTGAGGGTTCGAACCCAGCCCAGGCCAGCTAAACAATACGACTGCAATTAAAAAATAGCCGGGCGTCGTGGCAAACGCCTATAGTTCCAGGTACTTGGAAGACTGAGGCAAGAGAATTGCTTAAGCCCAAGAGTTTGAGGTTGCTGTGAGCTGTAATGCTACAGCACTCTACCAAGGGTGACATAGTGAGACTCTGTCTCAAAAAATAAAAAAAGAATAAAAACATTAATAAAAACTTGGATGTTAGCCTTCTGTGCTACCAAAAAAGGGGTCTGTATAGCACTGTTCTGGATTCCCACGGTAACTTAAAAGGAAACTTCCACAATGCCTGGAGCCCTTTATGTCCTGTAAACAAAGGAGGAGTATGTCCTCAAAGTCCATGCAGCAGGAACCCTTGAGTTTCTTTTTCCTTTTTTTTTTGTAGAGACAGAGACTCACTTTATCACCCTCAGTAGAGTGCCGTGGCGTCATAGAGCTCACAGAAACCTCCAACTCCTGGGCTTAGGCGATTCTCTTGCCTCAGCCTCCCGAGTAGCTGGGACTACAGGCGCCCACCACAACACCTGGCTATTTTTTTGATGCAGTTTGGCCGGGGCCGGGTTTGAACCTGCCACCCTCAGTATAGGGGGCTGGCGCCCTACCCACTGAACCACAGGTGCTGCCCAAGTTTCTTTTTTTTTCTCTTTTTCTTTCTGAGACAGAGTCTAACTATTGTCGCCCTTGGTAGCGTGCCATGGCGTCACAGCTCACAGCAACCTCAAACTCCCGGGCTCAAGTGATTCTCTTGCCTCAGCCTCCCAAGTAGCTGGAATTACAGGTGCCTGCCACAACATCTGGCTATTTTTTTTTTTTTTTTTTGGTTGCAGTTATTGTTGTTTAGCAGGCCCAGGCCAGGTTTGAACCTGCCATCCTTGGTGCATGTGGCTGGCGCCGTAACCACTGTGCTTCGGGCACCGAGCCAGGAACCCTTGACTTTCAAACGAAGCAGTACATTTACAAAAGGAAAAGTCAGGTGGTGCCTGTGGCTCAGCAAGTAGGGCGCCGGCCCCATATACCAAGGGTGGCGGGTTCAAACCCAGCCCCGGCCAAACTGCAACAAAAAAATAGCCGGGCGTTCGGGCGCCTGTAATCCCAGCTACTTGGGAGGCAGAGGCAGGAGACTTGCTTGAGCCCAGGAATTGGAGGTTGCTGTGAGCTGTGATGCCACAGCACTCTATCCAGGGTGATAGCTTGAGGCTCTGTCTCAAAAAAAAAAAAAAAAAAAAACAATAGCCGGGCGTTGTGGCAGGCGCCTGTAGTCCTAGCTACTGGGAAGGCTGAGGCAAGAGAATCACTTAAGTCCAAGAGTTCGAGGTAGCTGTGAGCTGTGACGTCACGGCACTCTAGCAGGGCAACATGATGAGATTCTCTCTCAAAAAAGAAAGGAAAAGGCTCGGCGCCTGTGGCTCAACGGGCTAAGGCGCCAGCCACGTACATCTGAGCTGGCGGGTTCGAATCCAGCCTGAGCCCGCCAAACAACAATGACGGCTGCAACCAAAAAATGGCCGGGCATTGTGGCGGGTGCCTGTAGTCCCAGCTACTTGGGAGGCGGAGGCAGAAGACTCGCTCGAGCCCAGGAATTGGAGGTTGCTGTGAGCTATGATGCCACTGCACTCTATCCAGTTTGACAGCTTGAGGCTCTGTCTCAAAAAAAAAAATAAATAAAAAATAAAATAAAATCTGGTGACTTGATTCTCATGATCATCACCTGACCACCTCATGACCAGGCCATCACAGGCCGGCCGCCCACCCGTCTATTGATCAACTAACACAATACTCCATTAACTATTATCTTTTACCACTGTTATATCTAAAATTAAATCTAAGCCACAAAGCAAACTCTGGGAGAATAAGCTGCTTGAATGCTAGACTTTTAACAGACCATCTGGAGGCAGTTATTCATTCTCTAGGAGTGGTGGAGATTCCTAAGATATACAAAAGACTTGCCTGCAAGGCCTGCCCCCAGGACAGAGCCTTTGTTCACTGAAGTATTACCTTCTGGTGAGTAGGCCTAAGGTCAACATGGAGTTCTATCCTGGTCTCTCCTTCCCAATTCACTGAAAGACTTCAAACCTGTCCTCACAGAATGAACCTGTTTAAAGGCACATATAGGCTTTTCACCTATAGTATGGGTTTGTCAGATGCTGCTTTAGGATGACATTAAAAAGGATCCTTAGTTATTTTTCATCCCTTGTTTGCAGGCTTTAGGTAATTTTTCTGAACCAGCTATTTGGAAATATTATAATATTCTCAAGGGTGAAGATATGAAGTTTTCTGAGTCAGAGTTGGGATGAATTTCAGTGGCCTTGAATCTATCAAGTGTCCACCTGACTAGAAAATGAGACTGATGTGATGATGAAATCACTGGAGAGGATCTGAGTTGTTGTAAATGGGGAGTAAAATGAGATAGTGGAAAGGGAGGATTACAAATGCAAGTCCTCCTGACTTCAAAGTTTATATTCTTTCTGTTCCATAGCAACTGATAAAGAAGTTAAAATGGTACAAATACTTAATGTTTTTATTGTAGTAGGAACTGGTAACATGTGGACTACTTCTTAACACATCTTTAAGGGCATGATATGTTATTATTAGCTAGAGACGATGTTGTGCAGCAGGCATTCTGAGTCCCCTGGTGATTTCCCCTAAGTGTTATGGGTATCACATCACCAAAGTTGAGTGATCTTTTCTGATTATCAGAATGTTCTGTGTTATTAATTTTCCTCAGGATCTAATGCACATAAGGATATAGTAAAGTATTTCTTATAACATAGAGAATAAAGAGAAAATTATTAGTTTTAAAAATTCAAAATAATACTTTTAAAAAACATTTATTTTACTATTAAACAAAGAGCTTATAAAGACCCAATGATGATATTTTGGCACTATATGCTGTTTTGTATCAACTTTTCTCTGCTTAGGTAAAATTAAAGCATCTCGCCAGCCTCGACTCAACCCTTTTGACTGGAGCGGGAACTCCAGTCACCAGGCAGGAGCAGAGCCTTCTGTTTCTTTGGTATAAGGTCTATGTGGGGTTTCTGATCCCCTTTGGGCCTGGTGATGCTGAAGGTGAACATGAGAGAGCGCTCATAGGCAGGGTTATCTTATATAAAGGATGTTTAAGTGTAAGAGAAAGTTCTGATGACCAATGGAATTTCATGCTATAAGAAAAGAAAAGTACAGCAGGACCACTTTCAGTTCTGTTCTGGAGAGGCAAGTGGCCTTGCCTCATCAGTTACAGCAATTTTACCCACTAAAGCTTAGTGTGTCCATATTTTGATATTTGATAATATGCTCTGGAGAGATGCAGACTCAGGGGCCTGGCCACGCCCATATCAGCCATCCCCAGCTCCCAGCCTCTGTAGCCACTGTGGAAGGCTTGTTGGGTGCCCCCACCTGCTTCCTCATGGAACAGGTGGCTTTGCGTTTTGTTCTAGCCTAGGGCAGTGTGGTCCAGGTGACACTGGAGGATGCATTATGCAATGTGGACCTCCTGGAGGAGCAGCCCTTGCATGACCATCAGCCCTGCATCGGAGCCTCTGCTGTTGCTGCTCTATTAGGTGGGTGTCCCAGCAGCTACCCAGGCCTCAGCTGGGCTCTGACCTATTCATGATGGGTTTTCTCTTTCTTTGGGCCAAATTTCACCACTAACTTTGAAGACAGAAATGTATTTGTCACTGGCATGGCAAAGACAACTCCCTGTTGCTCCACAGTGTCACCCAGGTCACAGATAGTTGTCTATCTGTCTTTGCCTATGTCCAGGTTCTCTGTCCTCCCCGCCCTCCACCCCTGCTCCAGAGCCACTCTGCCTTAATTGCTGGAGTTTTCTAACAGGTCTGATGATCTGGAAATGTGCGTCCGCCAGTTTTGTCCTTCAAGATAGTCTTGGATATATATATAGTCCCTTCAGCTTTCAAAATGCATATTTTTTTCATTATGTACGTTATTTCAAATTAATATGAAGGTACACTTTTTTTTTTTTTTTGAGACAGAGCCTCAAGCTGTCACCCTGGATAGAGTGCAGTGGCATCATAGCTCACAGCAACTTCCAATTCCAAGGCCCAAGCGAGTCTCCTGCCTCCGCCTCCCAAGTAGCTGGGACTACAGGCGCCCGCCACAACGCCCGGCCATTTTTTTGGTTGCAGCCGTCATTGTTGTTTGGCGGCCCGGGCTGGGTTCGAACCTGCCAGCTCAGGTGTACGTGGCTGGCGCCTTAGCCCGTTGAGCCACAGGCGCCGAGCCGAGGGTACACATTTTTAAGTTACATTGATCTCACTTCCAAGGTAAAGTTAAAGTTGTAGGAGAGCCCTCGCCCAAGGGGCATGCTGAACAGCCTCATACTGTGCACATTAGGTGAAATCACACAAAATACCCTCCTTCCTTTTGCCAAATGTCCTCCCTTTTCCCCCTTCCCTCTCCCTCCTTTCTTCTCCCCCTACCAACACTATATTTTCATCATTTGTGTAGGCGTGTAGTCAATTTACTCAGAGGACCCTTTAAGTCCAGGGTAGCTCGCTTCAAAGCAGCCCCAGGACCAAGTTTGCAAAGGGGCAGGTGAGGGAAGACGGAAAAATGGAGGCGCAACCGAGGGGCGGAGCCAGTGTCTGATTGATAGTTCAGAAGCCAATGAGAGAAAAAGTGGCAGCTGAAAGCAGGAAAAAGGGGCGGGAACTTGGGGCGGAGCCAGGGTCTGATTGGCAGTCTTGAGGCCGATGAGAGAAGGAAGGGCCCCTCAGGGCGGCCCTCCAGGGGCGGTTGAACTTCAGTTTGGAGTTCCAGAGGGATCCTATTGGGCATCATTATTTGGCCCAACTCTGCCAAGCACTTCTCATGCCGTCTCCAGAGGTCTCTACGGCACTTTGGTGAGCACTGCTACCCATGCCTGTTTTACAGATGCGACAACTGAGGCTTAGGGACGCCGACCTAAGCGAGGTCACGGCCGGGATCGTGTCTGGGCGGTGGGACCCCAGAGCCCGTCCTGTTAGGGCTGCGGAAATGTGTCAGAGGTGGCCACTTGTTGAGAATCATCTGTCGGTATCAGGCCTCTGAACAGGGAGGAGGGAAAAAGAGAAAGGGGGAACACAGGGTCCATGTGGTAACTTTGACATTAACCATGACGAGCTGGACAGTGGAAGGATGTGGCTTTTTCAGAGTTCAAAAAGCCTGCCTCGGCGCCTGTGGCTCAACGGGCTAAGGCGCCAGCCACGTACACCTGAGCTGGTGGGTTCGAATCCAGCCCGGGCCGCCAAATAACAACGACGGCTGCAACCAAAAACTGGCCGGGCGTTGTGGCGGGCGCCTGTAGTCCCAGCTACTTGGGAGGCAGAGGCAGGAGACTCGCTTGACCCCAGGAATTGGAGATTGCTGTGAGCTGTGATGCCACAGCACTCTACCAAGGGCGATAAAGTGAGACTCTGTCTCTACAAAAAAAAGAGTGGCGGGTTCGAATCCAGCCTGGGCCCGCCAAACAACAATGGTGGCAGCAACCTGTTTAAAAATAAATGGCCGGGCGTTGTGGTGAGCGCCTGTAGTCCCAGCTACTTGGGAGGCGGAGGCAAGAGACTCGCTTGAGCCCAGGAATTGGAGGTTGCTGTGAGCTGTGATGCCACCACACTCTATCCAGGGTGACAGCTTGAAGCTCTGTCTCAAAAAAAAAAAAAAGCCTGAGTCTCGGTGTGGGAGTGAGTACGCAGCTGTCCCCCCCGCAGCTTTCTCATAGTGGGACTGTCTGGGGTCCTCACTGGGGGCGGGGTGGCTTGTTGACCTGTGAGGCGGAAACTCCCAGGGACTCAGTTCCCTTGGGCTCTGCTGTACTCGGAGGAGAGCAACAATGTCCATTTTACAAACGAGTAAAAGGAGACGTTTAAATAAATAAGCAAACCAACCATCCCTTGTTGATAGTAAGCTGAGCCCTGCCTAAGTTAATTTGCGGTGCTTTTCTCTTTAACCGTCCCTATTAACTGAGGCCCCGAGTGTATGTGCAAGTTCCTAGTGGATAGTAAGCAATGTCTCACGGTCCTGTGGACAAGCAGCCCTCACCCCTGCAATTCTCTACCACTGATAAAAGGCACATAGGATCTCCAGGGAAAGGATGTCATCCAAAGGACAGGCTGAGATCCTGAAATTTGACACCCATCAGGGCATGATCCCACCTCTTTTGATTCTCCTGTAAAGTTTTATTATACATGCTTTACATGTGACATAACAAAGGCCCTAGGAGTTACGCAAATTGCCCAAGGAAATGCTGCTAGCGGAAAGCAAAGTCTGTGTCTGGAGGCAAACTTACACCTTCTGATTCTTAAATATCACCCTCTGCATGTTTGCACTATCCACAATGAAATACCCTAATAAAATAACCACCTCCAGCAGAAGAGAAACACAGCCCTCTCTTGATTCCTTACAGAAATACTTGGCATCATGGGTGCCCCAGCCTCCTCTGGAAAGGACCAAGGTATAGCACCCCAACACCACCCCAGAACAGTTTTGTGGGGTTGCTACAGGTAGCTGGTAAGGTAAGGATATCTCAGACACCTTTCTGGCCCCAGCGAAGGTAGAACCATCTCCATCCACACAGCTGGTTCGGCACTGACTCAGCAAAATTTCCTGTTAGCAGAGCATGACTCATTCCACTTCATCCACTGCTTGGTTCCCATGTCCCTAGTGTGACTCATAACCTCTTCACTCCCCCACCCTTGTCCAGCTTCAGTTCTCTTTCTACACTCCTCCTCTTCTCTCTCTACCAGAGATTTCCATTCTTTTTATTATTTCCATCCTCTGAAACTCCTTTCTTCTTGAGTAGGCTTCCACAAATACCATGTTAGAAACTCTCAAATTGATGAGAGAAGCCAAAATATTAATGAACCAGCTGCCACGTAAGTGATGCCAAAAAGTAGCAGACATAATTGTCAGCTACCTGCAGACAATGGTGAGGAGCCCCTGCCTCTGGTTTGGAGGAAAGGAAAGAAAGGTCCCCATTTGTGAGCTCAGTAGCTCTCTGGGTGGATGATGACATTTGGCAGCCAAAGGGGATCTGAGATATGATGACCTCAGGTTTCTCAACAGTGTAGTGGGGCCCTTGTGCCCTGAAAACACCTCAAGAAATGAAACCCATGCAGAATGGAAGCCACAGTAATGGAGTTAAGGGGTGAGGCAAGAGAAGTGAGAAGGAAGCGGGAAGGATTTGGGCTATCTCAGCATCTGACCTGGTCCTCAAGCTGTGTCCTAAACCTCCTTCTGGGATACTGTAGATAGTCACCTTTGTTATTGTGACTCAACTAATCATCCCAATCAATTTTCTAACCTATTTCAATCCACTCACCTTTCCTCTATTCCAACTCTACATTGAATGCTCATGACATTGACCTGTCTATCCAGCCACATGCTTTTGTACTGGGTTTCCTAATAGTGGGTTAAGCTACTGTCTCTTTTTTTTGGTTAATTACTACCTAGGAGCCATCCTTATTCTACTTTACCTGCCTTCCTGTGGCACAGTTGTCTTATGACCTAGACCTCTGACTTCACAGGGGCTTTCCATAGTTGCTCCCACAACTTCCACTCACCTTCCTGATGGTTCAGTTGCAGTTGAAGGGGACACTATCCTCCTCCAGTCCCCACCCTCACCCCAACACACAATCCTGAGACACTTCAGACTGAGAACTTGTCCCTTCTTATTTTCTTGTCCCCTTGTATACTTGAGGAAACTCTTGCCCTCCACTCCCGGGAAGGTGAAGTTTGGGAGGTTGAGGTGAGTGAGTTCCTGCCCTCTTGAGAGAAGAGATTCGCTTACTGACCAAAGCTGATTCTCAGAAGCCTGGCAGCTTGTCTCGGGGATTAACCTGAATACAGTTAGTTCTTCTCTTTCCAGGAGCCTCAGGGAGAACTGGAGGACATGTGTACCTCGGTGCTAGTGGCTCTGGCATCCCATCACGTAGACATGATCCTTGATATGGTAGATGATGACTCCTATGGCAAGACAGTGCCTCCAAGGAGCCTTCTGGTAGCAGTGGGAAGACTCAGCCTCCACCCAGGTCTGCACCCCTGAGAGGGGAGAGATGGTGTGGGGAGAGGACGTGGCAGCAGGGGAGGGCACTGTGTGGACTCTCTAATCTCCCAATTCTTCTCATGGACAGTGCCACTTGGGTCATTATGGGGGTGTGGAGGGAAAGGAGGACAAACCAGGATCCCTGTGGGGCTTATGGGACCCCGGGAGGAGCTCCTGGGCATGAAGGATGGCTCAGACGGGAGAACGTTAGGGCATGAGAGACTGAGGCTGGAGAGAAGGCTGAGGAACAAAGATGGAGGGGACGGCAGAGGAGAAAGGCCCATTCAGCAGTGGAGGGGAGGGGAGAGATTGTGGGAGGGGAGGAGACACTGGGCTGTGGATCAGATGAGAGGCCTGGAAAGGCAGTCATGTGGCAGGATGAGGTAGGACAGCCACACCGTCCCTGTGGCACCTGGTGACAGCAGTGGTTCTCTTACCCATTCCACTCCTCTCCCTCAAACATCAACCAAATAACTGGGAAAATGACAGTCCCTGCCATTTGCTGACCACTTGGAGATGGGCCACAATGAAAGGCTGGGTAGCCCATTGGGCTTCTGGGCATCAGGGTCCAAAGGACAAGGTACAAGGGTTGTGCTACATGGTAAGGTCAAGGGACACAGCAGCAGAGGCTGGAAATGTGTCTCCTGACCCAATCAGGACAAATGCTCTTATTTCGAGTTCAGACACATGTTCTAGAAAGCGGGTGTGTAGGCAGGTGGTAGCAGCTGCTGGCTTTTGTTTGTGGTGCTGACACCCCATATGGAGCTTTTCCTACCCAGAGGAAGCTGGGTTGGGGCTGCAGTCCATCTTCCAGCCACAGGAGCTGGGATTCCGGCCTCGATTCAGGTCGCCCTGCCTGCCATGTTGGGGTCTGGTTCCTTAGTTGTCTCCACTATGGGTGGGGCTCTGGGTAGCTGGAGGGTCTAATAGCCAGAGCAAGGGGATCCATTATTGAGGACACTCTCCTGGTTCCCTGGGGTGTCATGGGCTTAGACTGTGGATGGCATAGCAACCTTATGGAGTGACCTTTGAAAGCATTGCCTTTTGTTTGAAAACAACTTTAAATGGGGCTCACCTATTCGGGTGTCTGAGGAGGCACTGTCCCTTTTAGGGGCTCTCCTCTCCCTCAGTCCCCTGACACCTGTTGTCCTCACTCATTCACGTGACTTTTCTGGCCAGAGTAACAGCCCTGGAAGGATGCTCTGAGGGCATCTTAGAGGCTGCACTAGAACAAGCTTCTCAGATTTGATGTATTAGTGATGTGAAGGTCAGGTCAGAGCCTGGGGCCCCACAGCCCCAATGCCAATAGCCCCTGCAGTTGTGAGGGCTGAAAATTGATTGAAAGTTAATCTCATGCCTGGCACAGTGGCTCATGTCTGTAATCCCAGTACATGGGGAGGCCAAAATGGGAGACTCCCTTGAGCTCTGGAGTTCAACACCAGCCTGCAAGAATGAGACCTGATCTTACTAAAAATAGAGAAAATTAACCAGGTATTGTGGTGGGCACCTGAAGTTCCAGCTACTCAGGAGGCTGAGGCAGGAAGATCACTTGAGCACAGAAGTTTAAGTTTGCAGTGAGATGTGATGATGCCACTGTACTCTAGAAGGGGTGACCCAGCAAGAAAATGTGTGAAAAAAAAAAAAAAGAAGAAGAAAGAGAAATTTTCGTGCAATTGGAAGGAGAAGCTGTGAAGTGTCCGCAGAGCTTCTGCCTTCCCTTCTGGAGTAACCTGGCAGCTCCTCTACAAAGTTTGGGGCCGTGAGCAGGCATTCGCTACACTGGGCCTTAGCACCAGCTTCTGTGGGCCCTGCTGGCCTGGCCTCTGGACCCCAGAACTCTGCTTTGGAAAGGGAGCACATAGGGGTTGCAAGTAGGCCCCTTGAGTTTGGGGACTTGGCAGAGGAGGAAGGTGGGAAGGACGCATGGAAGGAGTCCTGGGGACTTTTGTCTCTGCCCCGCAGGTGGAGCAAATAGCGGAGGGCATCCTCCAATGGCTCAGCAGGAATCTGGAGCCTGGTACTAAGGGGGAGACCCTGCAGGCCATGTGCTCCCTGGCAGGCAGCAACACCTGCACTGTTGTCCCCATGCTGCTCAGCAAGCCCCTGCCCTGGGACAGGTACCTCTGCCCCGGCCCAGGGCACATTCTGTACCCCAGGAAGCCCCTGTGCCTGGCCCCAGCCTAGAATAAAATTGCTCTGCAGGGACACTGTCTCTTTCCCTCCCTTCTCTTTGGGCCCAGCAAGCCTCATCACCATGATCTCTGGCCAGTTCCTCTCTGGTCTTACTCCCTCTAGTCCCTGAAAACGGGCTCTTCATGGACCTGAGGCCAGAGTCATCGTGGGAGTGTGATCACCAGGGCCCAAGACACTGCTGTCCCTGGGTCTTGCAGCACCACTCCGGCCCTGTGGAAGGCATTTGGCCCCCAGTGAGACACCACTCTGAGTGGCCTGCAGCTGCTCACTGACCTGGAAATGAGCCACTGCAGAGAGGGCATGGGAGATGGATGCCCAGCCTGTGGCAGTCAGCACAAAGGAGGGTGCCTGCTGTGTCCTACTGAGGAGCTTGGGGCAGAGTTACGGATAGTGGACCCTGGGGAGAGACAAAGAGCAGAGTGTGCACGCTGCATCCTGAGTGCGCATCTCACAGGGCACTTTGCCCTCCTTTCGGCTCTTGTGGGTCTGAGAGTGCGTGGTCGAGAAAGGGCAGGACCAGCCCCGCTGCAGGACACGGACACGGGCAGGCCGGGAGCAGTTCTGGGCTGGCAGCATTGGACGGAAGCCTGAGGGTGTGGCACGGGGCCCAGGGGAGAAGGGGCTGGGCTACCTGGACGTTGTGTGCACAGAGGGCCGGAAACCATCTTCTGCGGAACACGGAGTCACTCCTTGTTTAATGTGAAGTGAGCAGAAGAGGAAGCAGAACGTGTGAGGGTGGCAGGTGTGGGTGTTCAGGTTTTTGGTGTTTCTTCTAAGCCTGGGTCAGAGTGAGCTGTGCCCACTGGGCAGTGACAGGGAAGGACAGGGTGGGATTCCAGCCCAGGCTTTCATGGTGAGGGATCACGGTCCAGGCCTGCTCACTTCTGCTCCCTGCTCCCCAGGTGACAAGTGCCTCATGTGAGACACTGGCAGGACCCCTGTGCCAGGAGGCCGTCCAGGAATTCTTCCCATGGCTGTTGCTGGCTGTGCTGAGTCATAATTGCGACTAAGCAAAATGCCCCCAGAAGAGGGGGCCCCCGGCAGGCAGAGCCAGTCCCTTGACCTTGACCCCACTGGGTGAGTCACCCCTCCCCAGGTGGGAGGAGAAATGCAGCGAATCCATTTCTGAGAGCCAGAGGACTAGATGCTGATCTCTTAGGGATGTGAGGAAGGGAGCAGGATTTGGTGGGGGTGCGGCAGCATGGTGTCCTGGAGCGTCCTCTCAGAGTTCAGATTTCTGCTCACCCATCTCGTCACGTGCACTGTTCACTGCTCACACCGTGGCTCCTACTGTGCTCGTATCTACACGTGAAGAGGACAGTCGGACGGTAGATGACAGGCCCTAGTCACCCTCTCCACACAGGCTTGGCCATTAGCATCAGCCTGGGTGGCGTCCTCACTCGCTGCGCTGCTGGGATTCAGTCTCCTCACTTGGAACATGGGGGCGGGGCTCCTAAATCAGTGGCCCTCGTGCTGTTTTTAAACCTCAGAGTGTTTTCTTCCAATGAAATCAGGAATAAAAATGGAAACAAATGAAACAAACAATGGAGAGACACTCTGACGAGGTGGGTGTAGATGTCAAGAGTGACAGCAGGATCTGAAGGCCAGGGCACTAGGACATCCCTGCAGTGTCTGTCATTGGACTCTGAGTGGATGGGCCATTGGGGAAGGGCCCTAGAGTGGGACTTCTTGTCAGCAGGAGAGCAGAACCAGCTACCAGGGCTGAGACTGCCTCCAACTTGCCAGCGCAGGAGTGCAGCCCCGGGCACAGCACCCTGCCCACCTGTGGTCCTTTTCTTTTCACTATCTGGATGGTGGTGGCCTTCAGGTGTGCCTTGGAGGTAGCGAAGCTGGTGCTCTGGGCAGCTGCACAGGAGGAAGTGGTGTTCCATGCAAATGAGCATCACTGCTGGGACCCCCTGTCCAGTTCCATGTCTTTGTACATAGGGGTCATGTATCACCTTGATCACCTTGACCTCTGGCCCCAGGCTCCCAGGGCCCAGGACCCAAATATAGCAGACTTGCATCCTCCCTACCACGCCCAGCACTCCCCCCACTCCCACAGTCCTGACTCCTCAGCCCTCACATCTTCTCTGTGGGTGCACACTGGCCCCTGACCCCTCCCCCACCTCCGCCAACTGCTGGCTTCCTGTGTCCCATCCCAGGGCGATGGTGAGAGTGTGCGAACCCTCCCTTCTCCACTGACTCCTGAGCCCTGTTGACAAGTTGCTCCACAGTGTGGACGAGGGTAGGAGATCTTGGGCAGGGCCTTCTATGTGTAGGAGAGAGCTGGGAGAGCTCAGGATCCTGGGCCGTCCACTTCCGGTAGCGAGGGACTGACTTTAGCGGGATGTTAAGTAACTTGTCCCAGGACAGAGGATCAAGCCACCTCAAAGGGGGTTCCCTTCCCTGGCACGTCAGGGGACTGGATCAAGTTGGCGAGGAGAGCTGGGAAGGGGGTTCGCAGTTCTGGTCTTCACGGGTTGATTCACTGATCCCAGCGTGGGGCTCCACATTCAAGCTTTAGCAGCATTAGCCCCAGCCCTTCCCCAGAGTCTCCACTCCACATGACCAGATCTGCCACCTCTGTCACCTGGACACTGTCCTTGCCCTGGCAGGGGCCTGAGGGAGGGCTGAGGGACCACAAGCCCCCTTGATGTCCTCCATCCATAACTGTGGTGTTCTGCTCTCAGCTCCTCTGGCACCTGTCAGTGGCACAGACCCTGGGACAAGTGTCTCTGTCCACTTTAACCCAGTGGCTCAAGGACCCCAGCATCATTATGCAAGAAATTGGCCTGCAGGCAATCAGTAACCTGGCACTGCACCCTGAAGATGTGAGTGTGGGGAGGGCCCAGCGGGACCACCTGTGAGTCCCCAAAGCATTTGCTTTTCCTCCCTGACGCCCTCTGCTGCCCCAGGGATAGTCTACCCTACCCCCATCCTAGGGCATCTCAATACCCAGTGTGGAAGCCGACCCAGGTGTGTCCTCAAGCTGCCTGAGCCCCTGAGCCATCATGTCCTCAAACATCTGTTTCTCTTAGGTGCCAAGACTGGGAAGCTTTAATTCTCATCACGCCCTCCTGGGTCACATATGCATGCTGCGTAGTATTTTAGTTCCACCTGCAATCACGTCTCCAAATGTGGTCTTTGCACCCTCTCGCCACCACGACGGCTTAGAGTCACCGTTTACACCTGTCTCTCACCATTCTTCTTACAGCTCTTTCCTCCCTCCTAGAGTCTGCTTCCCCCTTCCTTTTGGGTTCCTTGAGTGAGGGTCTGAAAGTAGTAAGCATTTGCATGTTTGTAGGAAAATGTCTTTATTTGACCTCATATTTATCTTAAGTTGTCAGTAGTTTATGACGTAAACATTATGGTATTTCTCACATGTGTTCTCTTTCTTTGTCGTGCTGGTTTTCCTCCATGTTGGCTGATGAGTGAAGTGATTTCTGGCATTTGTATAGCGGAGAGTCTCAGTGGACCCTCTGTGAAAGCCATGCCTCTTACTGCAGCCTGATTGCAGTGACCGTGGGGGAGTGTCCAGGGAGAGGGGTTGCCTGGGTAGGCAATACCTGTTCTTTTGACTCTAGAGTTCCCTGCCCTCCCTGAGTGATATGATACAGACACTCATGGAGCCATCTTCTCTCCTTTTCTTTCTTTTTTTGCAGTTTCTGTCTGGGCCTGGGTTTGAACCCCCCACCTCCGGTATATGGGGCCAGCGCCTAATCCTTTGAGACACAGGCGCCACCCACCTTCTCTCCTTTTCCTGGACACCGCACTCCCTGCTCTGCTGGGGTGTTCCGTGACCTGCTACTTGGTGATTGATTAGGGGGTGATCGGGATGGGGTGGAGGGAGAACCTGAACAGGATGTCTGGATGACGGCCCCCCAACCAGCACCTGTTGGTTGCCCAGGATGATCCCCTTGTCCCTACGTTTGTGACCCCTAAGCTTAGAGCATTCAGGGGACAGTGATGACCTCATGTGTCAAACCACCAGCACCCTCTGCTTGTTTACTCCACAGAAACCTCCCTGAGGGAGGATGCCCAGAGGCACCGATTACCAGGAAGGGAGGGGCCCAGGGGAGAAGAGGTAGGGAGCAAGCGAGCAGAAGGAGGGGCAGTGACTGTTTCTCCAAGCTGCCTCTGAACTTCTTTTTTTTTTTTTGAGACAGAGCCTCAAGCTGTCGCCCTGGGTAGAGTGCCGTGGTGTCACAGCTCACAGCAACCTCCAACTCCTGGGCTCAAGGGAGTCTCCTGCCTCCGCCTCCCAAGTAGCTGGGACTACAGGTGCCTGCCACAATGCCTGGCTATTTTTTGGTCGCAGCCGTCATTGTTGTTTGGCAGGCCCGGCTGGATTTGAACCTGCCAGTTCAGGTGTACGTGGCTGGCGCCTTAGCCGCTTGAGGCACAGACGCCAAGCTGCTTCCTCTGAACTTTTAAAATTTGTCGGTAAGTAAATGTTTTATTAAATGTCTAGTATTGTGTAACTGGCCACCAGCATTTTTTTAGTTTAAGTAGAAGGAAGAATAATGTTTTAACACCATTTGGAAAGATTCCAAAATAAAAGAAAGCCGACATTTCTAGTTGTGACAGCTTGCCGTTTGTGTGTGTGCATTTAATAGTACTAATAATATGTGCGGTATTTAGAGTAGTGATTCTTGGTTAAATTCACATAAATGCTATAATTCGTGAAAAATACTAACAAATGAGGCTGCAAAATTATATGCATTTTCTAATGTGTCCTTCAATTTACACAATAAAAATTAGAGTAATTTAAATCATCATACAACTAACTTTTCTAGATTAAGTCTAGGGAGCTGATACTCACCAACCATACAGACAACTAGCATTTTAAAAAATCAGTTGGATTCAGTCAGTTAATATTTTCAGTGTAAAAACTGAAAAGCCAGGGTGGCGCCTGTGGCTCAGTGAGTAGGGCACCAGCCCCATATGCCGGAGGTGGCGGGTTCAAACCCAGCCCTGGCCAAAAACTGCAAAAAAAAAAAAAAAATACTGAAAAGCCAAGATAAGCATGGTCCTATCATCCGACTCAGCAGTCATATTACCAGGAATTTACCTGACTGATTAGAAAACTTATATCCACATACTGGTTATGTTGATAATTGCCAAAAACTTGAAGCAACCAGGATGTCTTTTAATAGGTAGGTGGTTAAACAAACAGCTACATCCATACAATGAAATATTATCCAATGATTTAAAAGAAAAAGAGCTATCAAGCTATGCAAAGTCACGGGAGAACTTTAAGGGCACAAGTCAAACAAGGCAGTCTCAGCATGTGTTCAATTCCCCTAAGCAGTCTCTTGATTTGCAGGCGGAATCTTCAGAGCCAACAGAGTCTTGATGTTGCGTCCATCACTGGCTCTTTTGGAGGTTGGGAGCTTGTTGTCCTAAGAGCAATACAGGAGTCAGGAGTCTTGCTGTCTCTGTTGAATAGCACTAAAGGGTAGAGAATTGAAGAGTAACAGGCAGAGAAAAAGACACTCCTGTCCTGTGCAGTAAGATATTTGTCAAGTCAGTGGAAAAGCAGAATGAGGAAATGAAAACCAAACATGCCACCTGGCAAAGGGTAGTTTGGGAGGTTTTCCTCCTGGGGAGAATGTCTGTGTGTGCCCTTGTGTGTGTCTCAGACTCACTGTAGGTGTCTGCACAGAGAATCATCCTACACACACTGGCCTACACCATAGAGAATATGAAGGAAGATCATAAACAACTATGCCTCTTACAAATTCAATGTTATTCTCCGCTGACAAGTAATCCTTCGTAAGGACGCCCAATCAGAGATTTTTATAGCCACATGATTTTGTACATCTGGAATGTCAACAAGGATATTGATGGTCCAAAAGAAGAGAAAGGAAAGAAAAATAAAAGTGGAATCTTTGTTTTAATTCATGTCAGTGGTGGTTGTTGGGATGAACAGAAATGCCTGGAATATAGTCAGGAAGCATATTGTGCAAGTAGAGAGTTTCCTTTTCACTTGAGAAATTGACACTTTGGCCACCTTACACTTGTTATCCAGAATTTTGTTGTTTTTGTTTTTTTTTGAGACAGAGTCTCACTTTATTGCCCTTGTATCTCACAGCAAACTCAGCCCCTTGGGCTCAAGTGATTCTCTTGCCTCAGCCTCCCTAGTAGCTGGGACTACAGGTGCTTGCCACAGCTCCTGGCTTTTTTTAGAGAAAGGGTCTGGCTCTTGCTTAGGCTGGTCTCCAACTCCTGAGCTCAGGCATTCCACCTGCCTTGGCCTCCCAGAGTGCTGGGGTTCCATGTATGTGCCTATTCAGAATTTTTTTTTTTTTTTTTGAGACAGAGCCTCAAGCTGTCACCCTAGAGAGAGTGCTGTGGCACTACAGCTCACAGCAACCTCCAATTCCTGGGCTCAAGCGAGTCTCCTGCCTCTGCCTCCCAAGTAGCTGGAACTACAGGTGCCCGCCACAACGCCCAGCAATTTTTTGGTTGCAGCTGTCATTGTTGTTTGGTGGGCCCAGGCTGGATTCGAACCTGCCAGTTCAGGTGTACATGGCTGGCGCCTTAGCCCGTTGAGCCACAGGCGCCCAGCCTTTATAGCATTTTCTAACGTGAATATCAGAATATCAGAACTGCCAGTAGGGCGTACCTAAACCAGTTTAGAAGGCTAAGAAGAGAAGAGAGAAAAACAAAATAACTAAATTTATTCATTCTCCTCTTCAGAACTTTTCCCCTGAAATAGTGTCCTGGCACCTGGCCCAGCTTCCATAACCAAATAGGTAGGACCATTCCCTCCCTTGACTCAACAGATAACCCAAAGCTTTAACACAGAGCCTGAAACCAAATCAGTCTTCTCTGTGCCTGCCACGTGTCCCAATTTTAAAACATTCCAGCTGCCACAGGAAAGTCTCTTGGGAGTAGCCATCAGCTCTTGAGCCCACTGCCACTGTCAGGGGGAAGATGCTGGTCCTTTAAGAAGGAAGGGCTTTGCTGCCTCCAGGATGTCCAGACTGGGGTCCAGTGAGCGGCCGAGCCCCTCCAACACCATGATGGCAAACACAATGGAGGCAAAGTTGCTCTCAAGCTTTACCTGAAGACAAATTGAAAGACAATTTCAGTGGTTCTTCCTGAAATCTACTGACACAGAAACAAGTGTCCTGGAAGTCGTGTCACTGTCCACTGTTGGCCTCTCCTGGACCTGCCCATGGTGTTCTTTCCTCTACCCCATCATTTTCTCACCACCATCTCATTGCCTTACCTCCCATCTACTAGAAATATTCAGGAAAAATCTGGGGACACCGAATATCATTTTCTTTCTTTTTTTTTTGTTAAGAGACAGAGTCTCACTTTATCACCCTCGGCAGATTGCTGTGGTGTCACAGCTCACAGCAACCTCCAACTCCTGGGCTTAGGCGATTCTCCTGCCTCAGCCACCTGTGGTGCCTGCCACAACGCGTGGCTATTTTTTTGTAGCAGTTTGGCCGGGGCCAGGCTCGAACCCTCCACCCTTGGTATATGAGGCCGGTGCCCTACCCACTGAGCCACAGACACAACCCCGGAATATAATTTTCTAGATTTGTGTCTGTCTGTTTACAAATGAGTCACTTAAAAGTAATCAAATATTTTTTCATAGCTACCCTGGAAGGTATTAACTCTAAATAAGGGTCATTCTTCAAAATCCACAGTAGCCTTTTTAAAAGACTACACACAACTAACTGCTGGAACAGGGCAGAACTTCCCCTTTGGAGCCAAGTTAATAGAAATAGCAATTTACATGAATTATTCAAATAATCTTCAAAAGTACTATCATTATCCCTATCTTATAGAGAAAGAAGCTATAGCTCAAGGAGGATAAATGACTTAATCAAGGCCACTGGGTGAGAAAGAATAGAGCCAGGATTGAAATCTAGAAGAAGAATCTGTTTTTCAAGTAGACAAGAAGTTAGAAAATAAAAGGTTGACTTACGGGGACTACTCTTTGTTAAAAATTAAATTATTATTTGTCTCAGGCGGCACCCATAGCTCAGTGGGTAGGGTGCTGGCCACATATGCTGAGGCTGACAGGTTTGAACCCAGCCCAGGCCAGCTAAACAACAATAACAACTGCAACAACAACAAAAAAAATAGCTGGGCGTTGTGGCAGGCGCCTGTAATCCTAGCTACTTGGGAGGCTAAGACAAGAGAATCGCTTAAGCCCAAGAGTTTGAGGTTGCTATGAGTTGTGATGCCACGGCAATCTACTGAGGAAAACATGAGACTCTGTCTCAAAAAAAAAAAGTTATTTCAGTTAAGGCCTAGCAGGCTGTCTGGAGGTCAAATGGGCAAGATGAGAAAGTTCTAGAGATCTGTTGCACAACAATGTGAATTGGGTGGATACCACTGAACCCAAGAGAAAGCAGCATCCTCCCAGGAGCTCCTCGCGGGGCTCCAGCCAGGACACAAGGGAGTAGACAGGGGCCCTTGGCCACCAGGCTCGGGTGGGCTGGAGACCCAGGGCTCTCAGACTACTAGGAAAGCTTTCATTCTTACACTGAGTGGTGAGTTCCTCAGTGTGTATTAGATTCTTTTGCCTCTATGTTATTGTCAAATACTTTATTAAAAGATTAAGCACCGGCTTGGCGCCTGTGGCTCAAGCAGCTAAGGCTCTAACCACATACACCTGAGCTGGCAGGTTCTAATCCAGCCTGGGCCCGCCAAAACAACAATGACAGCTGCAACCAAAAAATAGCCAGACGTTGTGGCAGGCGTCTGTAGTCCAGGTACTTGGGAAGCTGAAGCAAGAGAATTGCTTAAGCCAGCCCAGGAGTTGGAGGTTGCTGTGAGCTGTGATGCTACGGCACTCTACCCAGGGCAACAGCTTGAAACTCTGTCTCAAAAAAAAAAAAAAAAAAAAAAAAGATTAAGCACCGCTCGAATAGACACTTCTCCAAAGAAGATATGCATATGGCCAAGAAGCATATGAAAAGATGCTCAGCATCACTAATCAATCAAGAAATGTAATCAAGGGCTCGGTGCCTGTAGCTCAAGAGGCTAAGGCACCAGCCACATACACCAGAGCTGGCAGGTCCGAATCCAGACCGGGCATGAAAAACAACAATGACAACTATAACCAAAAAATAGTCAGGCATTGTGGCAGGTGCCTATAGTCCCAGCTACTTGGTAGCCTGAGGCAAGAGAATTGCTTAAACCCAAGTGTTGGTGGTTGCTGTGAGTCGTGATGCCACAGCACTCTATCCAGGGTGACAACTTGAGACTCTTGTCTCAAAAAAAAAAAAAAGAAATGCAATCAAAACCACCATGACCGGCGGCACCTGTGGCTCAAAGGAGTAGGGCGCCAGCCCCACATGCCAGAGGTGGTGAGTTCAAACCCAGCCCCGGCCAAAAACTGCAAAACCACCATGAGGTATCACCTCACACCCAGTAGGATGGCCACTGGGGGGACAGAGAACAGAAAATGACAAGTGTTGGCTCAGCACAGTGCCAGCCACATACACTGGCAGTGGCGGGTTCAAACTCAGCCTAGGCCACCAATGACAATGACAACTCCAACAAAAAACAGTCAAGCGTTGTGGCGGGCACCTATAGTCCCAGCTACTTGGGAGGCTGAAGTTATTGAATCGCTCAAGCCCAAGAGTTTGAGGTTGCTGTGAGCCATGACACCAGGGCACTCTACCGAGGGCAACATAATGAGACACTATCTCATAAAAAAAGAAAATGACAAGTGTTGCTGAAGATATGGAGAAATTGGGCCTCTTGTGCACTATTGGTGGGCATATACAATGGTGTGGCTGCTGTGGACAACAGCATAAAGGGCCCTCAAAAACTAAAAAGTTACCATATGCTCCAGCAATCTCATATTTCCGAATATATATCCAAAAATTTGAAAGCAGGATCTTAAGAGAGAAATTTGCTCTCCCATGTTTACGGGTATTGCAGCATTATTCACAATAGCCAAGAGGTGGAAGCAATCCAAATGTTCATCAATAGAATAATGAAGAAAATTCAGTATTTACATACAAGGCAGTATTCCTCAGTCTAAATAAAGAAGGTGGCCAGATGTGGTGGCTCAGGCCCTTAATCCCAGCACTCTGCGGGGGTGGAGGCAGGGAGGACTCCTTGAGCTTAGGAGTCGAGACCAGCCTAAGCAAGAGTGAGACCCCATCTCTACTAAAAGTAGAAAAAAAATTAGCCAGACATCATGGTGGATGCTGTAGTCCCAGCTACTCAGAAGGCTGAGGCAGGAGGATCACTTGAACCCATGACTTTGAGGTTGCAATAAGCTATGAAGAAACCATGGCATGATAGCCTAGGCAACAGAGTGAGACTTTGCCTCAAAAAAAACAAAAAAGGAAAGAAATCCTGTCATATGTTACAACATGGATGAACCTTGAAGACATTATATTGAATAAAACAAGCCAGTCAGAAAAGGACAATATAATGTATGATTTGTATGATTCCACTTATAGGACATATCTAGAGTAGTCAAAATCATGGAAACAAAAAGTAAAATGGTGGTTCCCAGGGGCTGGGTGGAGAAGGAAATGGGGTAGTTGTTCAGTGGTTGTAGAGGTTTAGTTTTGCAGGATGAGAAAGTTCTAGAGATTTACAGTATGATGATGTGAATTGGGTGGACACTGGTGAACTCTGCACTTGGATAAACTCCTATGTGCTTTTTACCACAATTAAAAATGTATAAATTTGTTATTAAGTGCCTACTGAAGTGCTTAGGAGGCAACCGTGGGCCCTCTGCCTGCTCTTTCAAACTGGGAATAACTGCAGCAGCAAACCTCAGTCCTCTCAGCCACTGTGTCCCACATTGGAGCACACGTGCAGAGTGGCAGCACTGGAGACAAGAGGACAAAGTGAGCTCAGCCTGCAGCTCCTGGTCTCTGTCCTGCCCCAGGCTCCATGGCCACAGGCCAGCTGCTTGGCCTCTCGGCCTTGGTGTCTGCCTCTTGGAATGCTGGGAGGATTAAACTGATACTAATTGATATTATACAGCTAAACTAGAGACCAGAGGGTGAACAGAGGGAGCTACTGGCACACTGCTGTGATTACTATTGTCACAGATGCATCCAACCCCCGTGGCAACCCTGTAGGCTTGGAGAGGCTTGTATAGGTCAGTGGGAGAGAGGGGGATTAATGTAACTTCATCCACCTGCTTCTCATCCTGTGCTCTGAGGGACTGGAGCAGCTAGGCTAGGACAGCCCTGCCTAGGGCCTCTGAAAGCACCTGGACAAGAGGCACCTCCAGGGCAGTGCCTGTGGCTCAGTGAGTAGGGCGCCGGCCCCATATACCGAGGGTAGTGAGTTTGAACCCGGCCCCAGCCAAACTGCAACAAAAAAATAGCTGGGTGTTGAGGCGGGCACCTGTAGTCCCAGCTACTTGGGAGGCCGAGGCAAGAGAATCACCTAAGCCCAAGAGCTGGAGGTTGCTGTGAGCTGTGACACCACAGCACTTGACTGAAGGCAACAAAATGAGACTCTGTCTCTAAAAAAAAAAGAGGAGGCACCTCCCTCCTAAGCAGCTCCTGACTCCAGGACTTTAACCCACTCAGCAAAGACCAAAATATCATTTACATTAATAGCAGCATCGATAATGTGAACCAAGGAGGGAAAAGGCTTGTGAAGCCTGAGTTATATTTTAAAGTCCATTTTTCTACATCTAAGTATCATAGACACTTAAGACTGCATAAATTTTTTTTAATCTTTGTTTTTTTCTTTTTTTCTTTTTCTTTTTGGAGATAGAGTCTCACTATATCACCCTTGGTAGAGTGCAATGGCTTCACAGCTCACAGCAACCTCAAACTCTTGGGCTTAAGTGATTCTCTTGCCTCAGCCTCCCAAGTAGCTGGGGCTACAGGTGCCCACCACAATGCCCAGCTATTGTTGTTGTTGTTGTTGTTGTAGTTCTCATTGTTGTTTTGGCTGGCCTGGGCCAGGTTAAAACCTACTAGCCTCGGTGTATGTGGCTAGCTCCCTACCCACTGAGCTATGGGCATCACTGAGATTGCCTAAATTTGAGAGATAACAAAGGCTAATCATGGAAGGAGAGGTTATGCCAGGCCTATGTAAGGAAACAAAACCAGACTTCCTAATGCAGATGGCTTATTACTAAAATGCTTTCCAAACAGAGAAAAAAGAAGCAGCTCCTGCTACCCTGTACCCCACCCTGCTTGGAGACTCCCCTCACCTTGTGAGCCATCAGTAACTTAAACACGCTGGACAGGAGGCTGGACACGTGCAGCTGGAAAACAGAATTAAGCCTAGTGTGGACTAAGCACCTCCAGTACCACTTCTCCCCCCTGACCCACACGCTCTTTGCACACCTCCCACTGTGCATATACTCATACCAGTGAGCAGAAAGAGACTGTCTGACAAGGTCCAGCAAGGACTACTCCCGCTCCAGCCCAGATCCCACCTTGAAATTCAGTCACTGCCACCTCTGGAGGACAAGCCTTGGGGGCCCATCTACCCCACTCCTATAGCAATTACAGAAAATCCCATCTGGAGGCTCGGCGCCTATGGCTCAACGGGCTAAGGCGCCAGCCACGTACACCTGAGCTGGCGAGTTCGAATCTACCCTGGGGCCGCCAAACAACAATGACGGCTGCAACCAAAAAAAAAAAAAATGGCCGGGCATTGTGGCAGGCGCCTGTAGTCCCTGCTACTTGGGAGGCGGAGGCAAGAGACTCGCTTGAGCCCAGGAATTGGAGGTTGCTGTGAGCTGTGATGCCACTGCACTCCATCCAGGGTGGCAGCTTGAGGCTGTCTCAAAAAAAAAAAAAAAAAGAAAATCCCATCTGGATACACAAGATCAACAGTACCAGGGTGTCAGTGGCCACCTCTTATTCCGACCCACTCCTGCTAATATGGGCATGAACTTGGGAGAAAAGTCATCTTTCTTAGAAACGTGTGTAACATACAAAGTCATTTAGACTAAGTCAGGTCTAAAGGAGGGACATGAGCATTGAGCACATCCTCTGGCTGCTTGGGGACCAAAGCCCTCCCTCCTTCCATGCTCAGCCATCTCCAGAACAGCTACACCCTGGATGAAGGTCATTGCCACGGCAGTCACCCTGGGAGAGCCTGGCCAAGGAGCCCCTCCTAAGACGCAGGGACTTCACTGGGCCTCCTCATGCCTGGAAGACGTGGGGTGTTCTTTATCTGCCTTAAAACTCACACTCCCTTGAGACCTTGCCCCATAGAGGTCCCCCTCAGACCTGGGATTTATCCTGTTAGAGGGCAAGGGCAGTGGATACCCCAAGGCTCCCGCCCCTCAAGCAATCTGCCCACCTTCTCCAGGGTGATGGTGTTTTTCCTGGCCTGGGTCACCAGCGTGGCCATCTCTGCTTTGAACCCCTCCACATCCCTGCACTCATTGGCCCGAGCATGATGCAGGATGAGCTCAGCCACCCTTTGGCCCTGGAAGACACAAAGGAAAAGCAACTTGGTAGAGTCAAGTGAACATAAAAGAGCTGGATGCTTTGTCCAAACTTCTCAGCGGCTACCACCTTAATTTTCTACCATCCTGCTTTTGGCTCTCCCTCTTCAGGCTGTGCCCATTTTCCTTTGCCCAACTTACACAGAGGAACGTCCCCAGCCCCCTCACCCCACCTCAGTGTTTGTCTCTGGCCCAGGGCACACTTCCAAACCAGCTTCAGGCTCTGGCTTTGACTTTGCTCCTCAGAAGTCTCGAAAACAGGAGCTCACTTGAATTTTGCCCTTTAAAAAACAAACAACGAAAAAAAAAAAAACAGCTCCCTTTTCCCAGGGTCTTTCTTGCTGGAAAATTCTTGGCCAGCCAGCCACAGTTATCTCATTATGGTCGCCCTTGATGTTGTACTTTAACTTGACTCAGTAGGGGCTCTGCTGAATCCCTTTCTCTAAATAATAATTCTCGGCCACTGGAGCTCCTCGGAATCACAGGGAGGTTTGAAAAACTCCTCAGATCCTCCACCTGAGACGCCAGTGTGCCAGTGCCACCTGGAGATACAGCTTCCCTCCTCGGCTGCTGCACCTCACTCGCTTCTGCCTAACAGCAAATGGCACCATCCAGTGCTCACTGGGTGTTTGCCTAAGGAGAAGGAGAGAAACTAGCACCTCACAGCAGCATTTGGAAAGGACGCTCTTCTCCCTGATGGTCCCAAAGCAGGAGTTGCTTGGACTGGCCTCAGAGTCAGGCCCCAGCCCCTTCTCATAGCAGACCCCATGGGGGCAGCTTCATTTCCTCTCCTCCTCTTTCCACTCTGCAAAGCTAGGCATTTACCAAAATGACAGGACTGGGGAACCCTACGTCAAGACAGAGATGGGTCCCTGGAACATAAAAGATCCAAACCCAATTGCTGTGATCCCAGTGGGTCTGACCTGCCCCATCACCACAGCCACAAAAACCGCGCGGAAATTCCTCAGGTCAGCGGCCTGTAGCTCTGCCACAATGCCGGCATCCAGCAGCACCAGGCGCAGTGGGTGCAGGGCCGGCGCCAATGCCACCACCAGCATGTCACAGACATCCACTGGCTGCAGCTGTGCCTCCCAACTTGCGGACAGACTGTCAGCACCTTGAACCAGGATGTTCCCGGGGTGAAGGTCGGCATGCACAAAGTTATCCACAAATATCTGCAAAGAGACCCCGCTGTCACAACCAAGTCAAGCCTCACTTCCCCAGCACCACCAGGCCACACGCAGAAAAAGCACCACAGTGACAAAAAGCTCCCAATGATCTGTTACAACAGTAAAGAGGTGTACATTTTATAAAGCTTATTGTTTGATGTCATCAATTCAGAATTTGTGTAGGGATATGTTAAGTTGAAGTTTTCTAGAGAAAAATTATTTTCACTCACCCCCAGCCTGGGTCATTCTCTCTGGACAATTCCCTGCCACCTGTCCTCTCACAATGATACCTGCACTCCTTCACATTCCAGCTGAGACGAAGACACTTTGTGAATGAACCCCTGCGCTGGCACAGGGCCCTTGTAAATGAGCCATTGGTACCCTGAACTTACCTGTATATTCCCTTACCAATTATGTGGCTATTTTCCCTGAGCAGTTCCATGAATATTGTACTCACATCAATGTTGCTCTCTGCTGTCGCCAGCCCTTAATTCAATGCTGGGCACATAGCACCTGCTCAGTACATACTTGCCGACCAAGTGACTAAAGCACACTAACATACAAGGATGTCTTGGCTATCTGTCTAACCTATTGGTGGCCTAAGCAGGACTAGGCCTTGCTCACTGCTCTTCCCAAAGCACCCCGAACGCAAGCACTGAGAATGGGATGAACGGATGCTCTGGCCACTTTTACAGGGCACTTCTGCAGGCTCAGCACTTTCTAGAGCAGACTTTTCTTCAAGTGGGGGCTTGCTGCTAGGCTGGCCCTCCCTGAACAACCAAATGGGGCCGCAGCCACTCCTGGCCCGAGCTCACCATCTTCAGGAGCATGTTGATCCCCAGCCGCGCAATCATCTTCTTCAAGTCCACAGGAATTCCTGCCTGTTGGTAACTGGACACAGGCACGCTCTCCTTTAGGGAAGACCAGAGACAGAACAGCTTAACCCAGAGCTTCACCTTTCTCAGGGCCCCTGACAAATCCATCATCTACAAGCTGATCTGAACTTATTTACATTTCCCTTTTATAACAGTTCTCAAAGGGCAAACAAGTCCTATGAACTCTGCTACTGACAGGTAAGGGATGCTATGATATCCTGGCAAGACAAGAGTAGGTACAGGGAGAGCTGGCTCCTGGTCAAGAATCAGCCAGTGGGGACATGAATGAGCTCTGTGACCGTGAGCAGGAAAACGGGAAGGAAGAGGAAGGGAAAGAGAGAAGGAAGAGGAGCTAGTGAGTAAGGTTTTATATGGCTTAGTTTACTGAACCAAGATAGATCTTTGTTCCTGCTGATTAACAGATAAAAGAAACAAGGCCTGAAGAGTTTTCTAACTTGCTCAAGCTCATACGTTCACATAGCTAGTTCATGTCACTTCCTTGAATCTCATATTACCATCTCTAAAGAGGAGGCTGGACTAGGGGACAGCTGAGCAAATGCCAGAGGCTATGCAGCACTCTCTCTGTGCCAAACTGAGGGTTTTGCATTCAATGTGTCATTTACTCCTGGGTCAGTCCTGCGAGGGAGGAACTGTTGCCTCTGCCTCTTAGGTCTCAGCTAATAAAATGGTAGAGCATATTTCCAAACTAGGAGGCCTGAGGCCATGTCCTGAGCTCTCAGCTGCCTCAAGGCTCTGCCTTCCCCTCCTGCCACCATGTCCTAGCTCCTCACAGTGTTGCAGGCAGGAGCCACATCTTCCCTCTAGACAAAAGCCCTTCTGGGGGCCAGCTGTGGGTGAGGCCACCAAACTCTTACTTCATATGTTTCCACCAACACATCCCGAGTGACAAAGGGCCGCAGAGGGGTGGGGAATTTGACCACTTTCACGTTCTGGAAATTGCGCTGGAAGTGTTCTAGATTCCGAGCTTCATAACGCAGATCAATCTACAGAGGAATGGAGAGAAATGTTGAGGGTTAGTCTGGGCAGGGACAGCAACATCTGAAACACCAAGGAGCTAGCAAGTCTGTGAGACTCACCCTGCCTTCCCCACCCCAACAGAACTCCCCCAAGAAACTTGGGAGAAGATAGTGGCTAAAGGTTGCCCCAGAAGTCCTGAATCTCCACAGAAGTCAAAGCTACAGACAGCAGGGGAGCTGACAAGGTGCAGGCCATGCTGCTCCTATGTCACCCCTTCCCTGCCCATCCGACCACTTCCACCAGTCAGTGGACCCCCCATCTCTCAGGGGCTGGGCTTCCATGGCACAGCCCTGGCCCTCTCCTTCCTTGGGGTCACCTGAAGTATCCACTTCCTCCTCTCTGTCCTTTTGCACCCACACTGCCACCACTGCACTTGGCAACAACCTTTGCTCCTCAGACTCAAAAGCCCAGTCCCATTTTCCTCTTCATTTACCCTCTGGGCATCCAGAGCTGATGCTGCCACTGACCCCAGCTCTTCCCGAGCACTCTTCTCTGACAGTGGCCTTAGCTTTATGGGTCCCCGGTTTCCAACCTCCACCACACTCCCAGCCAGTGCCTTCTGAGACACCACCTGATCTCCAGGCCAGTCTCCACACTGACATAGTCCACATCTGCATGTCACCCTGTGGGAGCGCCAGAGACCCTTAAATTCTGTCTAATGGACTTTCTCTGCACCACCCATGTCCTCAGCCACCACAAGTCCCTAGATCACACTTTCTCTCCTCCCTCTGCAAGGCAACCACCTAGCACCAGCAAGCCTGAAGCCCTGCCCCCACCCCCACCGCCCAAGGTGTGTACCCTCACCCAAGTCACCTGAGCCCCAACAGAGATGCCTCGGGTGGGTCCCATCTTCCCTGTCTCCCATCCATCTGCTTGGGGCCCCCACACCTGCCCAGCGAAGTTTGCATGTCACCTAGGTAGATCATGATTTGGCTCTACTTCTCTCTCCAGATGTGTCAGGTGGCACCTCCCCTTCCTCACCACCTAAGACTCAAGCCTCACCCAACTCTGTGCAGTGCTCAACAGCCCAGACTGCTGGATCCCCCCGGCACTCCTCTGCCTTCTTTACAGCCTCTGACTGTAATGTTCTTCCTCCCGTGTCCAACTGCAAATACCAGCAATACTCAGCTCAAGCCTAAGGAGCACCTGCCCTTAGGGTAAGGGTGGACAGTCCTCTTCTTAGCCCCACCAGAAATCTTAGGGACTCTCGATCACACTTTATTTGCAAGTATTTACATATTAGCCCCCTCTGCCTGCTATATACAGTTCTCTCTTGGTATGCCCAGGGGATTGTTCGAGGGCCTCCTTCAGATACCAAACTCCATGAGGCTCAAGTCCCTGATACAAAATGGTATACAGCATTTGCATATACCTATGCACATCACAATGTGCTATGTAAATAGTTGTTATACTGCATTCTTTAGGGTATAATGACCAGTCTCTTCATGGTAAGTACAGATGCAACCATCATAGGCCTAATTGCATTTTCTTTTTTTTTTGTAGAGACAGAGTCTCACTTTGTCACCCTTGGTAGAGTGCCATGGCATCACACAGCTCACAGCAACCTCCAACTCCTAGGCTTAGGTGATTGTCCTGCCTCAGCCTCCAGAGTAGCTGGGACTACAGGCGCACAACGTCCGGCTATTTTTCTGTTTTTGCAGTTCAGCCAAGGCTGGGTTTGAACCCGCCACCTTCGGTATATGGGGCTGGTACCCTAATTGATGAGCCACAGGCACCGCCCCCAATTGCATTTTCTAACTGCAATTGGCTGAATCCATTTTTTTTTGGTTTTTGCAGTTTTTGGCCAGGGCCAGGTTTGAACCCCCCACCTCCGGTATATGGGGTTAGCGCCCTACTCCTTGAGCCACAGACACCCAAATCATCATCTTCTAATAGAGTTTTCAATCACTGTTATGTGAATCTATAAATCAATGAAGACACTCACACATATACACCTGGACCCACACCTCTAAAGTTTCCAGCCAAGGAACATGGTAGGACTACTGAGAGATAGAGACAGGCTTAGTGGAAAGAGCCAATTTTTAAGACAAATGGGGTGAGACATAGAGACATGAGTTGGAAATGATGGGATCCCATGAGGTCTGTCAGATTTCTACAAGGGGAACTGAAGCTCAGGTGGATGCTAGGAGCGAAAGAAAGTAATTCAGAGATGGCTGTTGGAATAGAAGCTATTTTCTCTGTTTAATTTGCTTTTATTATCGAAACTACACTACTGCTCTGTAATATAAAGCAAAGCTTTCTGCTAGGATCTAAATTTCTGTGTCCCCTCCAAATTCATATGTCAAAATGCTAAACCCCAAGGTGACAGCATTAGGAGGTGGGGCCTTTAGGAAGTGATTAAGTCACTACGGCAGAACACTTATTAGTGGCTTAATAAAAAAAAACTTAGAAAAGGCTGGGCATGGTGGCTCATGCCTGTAATCCTCACACTCTGGGAGGCTGAAGTGGGAGGATCACTTGCTCAGAAGCAAGAACAAGACCCAGTCTCTCCAAAAAAAATAAGAGAAATTAGCGGAGGCTAGTTGTGCGCATCCATAGTCCCAGCTACTCAGGAGGCTGAGGTTAGAGAATCGCTGGAGCCCAGGAGTTTGAAATTGCATTAAGCTACTATACTCTACACCACTACACTCTAGCTGGAGAGACAGAGCAAGACTCTGTCTCTAAAAAAAAAAAAAGAGAGAGAGAGAAAGAGAGACCCCTCACCTCTTCTACTAAGGGAAGATATAGTGAATAGACAGCTGCCTATAAACCAGGGAACAGGCCCTCATTAGACACCAAGTCTTCTGATGCCTTGATCTTGGACTTCGCAACCTCCAGAACTGTGAGAAATAAACTTGTTATTTATAAGCCATCCAATTTATGGAGTTTTGTTATAGGAGTGAGCCAAAACAATCTAAGAGACTTCCTAACAATAAAATGAATCCCTAGGACTTAAAACCTTGAATCAAAGGATCTAAATGAAGACTTGGCACAATGCTTCTAAAAACCTGCCAATTTCTGCACTACCCCACAAGGAACCAGTGCAGATGCCTACAGAGTCTCGAATGCCCCTAAAGTATGTTTACCAAGTCTGGCCACTTATACAAATGTCCCAAGGGTCCTGAACAGGGAGGAGGTCCTTGTCTGCTCAACCCTGGAAACAAAGCAAAGCAAAGTCACAGAGTGACTCCTCATCCTGGAGTTCAGTCATTGACTGTGGCAGAAATAATGCTATATGCTCCACCAGAATCATTTCTCCTACCACGCACAAAAGAAGACAGCATTTTGTAAGTTCTCTCATTTGCACTGGGCCCACCTGACTAAATCTCAGTGGACCGGGAAGAAGTAACATTTACTTCCAGGCCTGGCCACAAAATATCTTATGTAATCTTCTGTGGCCTCTCTCTACATGCTACCCTGACCCCAGATGACTCATGTTAAAGAAGTGCCAAACTTGGAAGGAAATTAGGTCCCTGAAACTATGGAGTAGAGCTCCAGTTTTCTCCCTCAGTTCACCTGCATGGAATTTTAATGCACGTATAAGCAAGGAGTAACCTTGTCACTTTAAGCCACTGACATTTGGGTGTTCTGTTTTATCACTGAGCTTAACCTACCCTAGCTAACGCATCACACTAGCCATAACACACTGGGAAATTATTCATCCGCTCAATATTTGGGGAGGACTGCTAACGGCAAAACCGTATTAGATGCTATTTATAGCTGAGGAAAAGAGAATTCACCTGTTGGACCATGAGCTTTTCAAATTCTTCCACAATCTCAGGCAAGCTAAGCCACTTGATTCCTGGCAGAAGCCCAAGGACTCGGCTGCCAATCTTCATCAGCAGCAGGTCCATGTGCACCTGAGAGAGCAGGCCGGGGTGCAACACCTGCCAGAAAGAGCAATAGAGAAACAGGAGGGGCAATCAGACAGGAGGATCCATTTTACTCACCCAGGCCTGGGTCCCACCCTCAGAGGAGGAGGCAGGGGGCTACTTATCAGAAGAAAGAGGAGGATTTTTCCTCCACATGCAGAGGCAAAAAACCCCAAACCATTCTCCTCCTTATCAGATTATCCATACCACTATTCCCTCAAGCCAAGAATTAAACAACTTGCATGTAACACACACTCAGATATTGGTCAAACACTTAGAAATAAATGGGAGGCAGTGAGGGAGGGGCAGGGGTTCTGATCTGGACAAGCCCAGTGGGTGGGAGAGGTGTGAACTATCTATTAAAGATACACTTACTTTCACTGCCACAGGGATGAGGTGATCTGTCTTGGGGCAGTGGCCAGGGCCCAAAGCCTGAGACAACCTTGCATTTGATCCAGCCAAGTCAGCTTTAGGGAGAAGCAGTCTTTCTAGAAATGACTGGTCAGCAAGATTTCCTGGAGGTGTCCACCCTTTCTCGTGGTGTCCAAAGAGCTCTCTCAGCCCTCTTACTACCCCAGCTTCTGAGGAAGACTGCAGACAAGGGGTCCCACCAAGTCTCTGGATGCTGTCACTCTCCAGGAAGGCAATGTTGGCATATGCTTTGTACACTTGGGCCACACAGCCTGAGCCCACAGGTTCTTGGTTCTCAAAAGAGAGAACGCTCCCCCAGTCCTCCCCAAATGCCTGCTGGAGGAAGTGCTCAGTGTGAGTCCAAGGGTGGGGGGTCACTCGTACATGCAGCTTGGAGAACAGGGCACAGAAAGCCTCGGAAAACAGATCTCGCCGGGTGCTGGCCCACTGGCCCAGTTTGATATACGTGGGACCTGAGGTCTCAGTGGCTTTCAGAAGCAGGCGGAGCCAGAGGGTGGAGACGCTGGGAGCCAGGTAAGTGAGGGGGTAGAGTAGGAGGAGAGGGAAGAATTTCACCAAGAGGGCGCCTGCCCGGAGCCAGATGCGGAGATGCAGGAAGACGCAGCCTAGCCGCCCAGCCTGGGAGAACCTCCCCACCGGCCCACCTTCAGCAGGGTTACTCCAGCGGGCCCTTCGCAGGCACAAGGTGTCGGGGGGACCCTCATCAATGTCCCCAGAGGCTAAAACGAGTTTGGGTAAAGTACCTAGCAGAAGCCAACAGAGTCTGGCATTTCGAGAGCACTCCGAGGGTCTTAGAAGGCCGAGTTCCCTTCTGAGCTCAAAACACCTTAGGTGTGACAAGCAGAGCCTGACAGAGAAACGCCAGGGGGTCACCATCCTCCCCAAGGCCCCGTGGGCAAGGCTGCCAGCCCTGGGCTTAAGGAGCACCCAGCTGGTCTGACGATTTGTGCTGGCCTGGCGGGCAGCCCTGAGACCCGATCTCCCGCGTGCAGCCTAGGCCCAGCCCTGTCCCCGCAGAGCCACCGACGCCACCCTCGGGCTGCAGGGCGCAACCATCTCGCCGGGACTCCACGCCCGCTCCCTTCGGGCACCTCGTCCCGAGTGCCTTCGCCCGACCCCCGCTGCGCCGGCGGCGGGCGATCAGAGCCGAACCAACTGCAGAGCCAGAGCGGCCACGGCGGACACGAAAGCCAGGCCCGGAGCAGTCGCCACCTGCGCGAGACTGCCGGGCGAGCGGAGGCAGGACCAGCTGCCACAGGGTCACCGCGCGCCCAGTCGCGGGAAAGAGACTGAGCCGGGTGAACGCCGGGCGGGGCTGGAGCAGGTCAAGGCGTCAGGCCCGCGCAGCAGCGTCTTCCGGGAGCGCCCCGCCCCGCCCCCCGGATCCGCCCCTTAAAGGGGACGCGGCTCTAACGCCCGCGCGTGGGCCCTGGGTGAGAGATGAACCACCACCAAATCCTCGCGTCCATCTCTCCACTGACTTCTTGGTAACTTTCATTATTACAAAGAGCTTTAAAGCGATGAGTTGAAGGCAGGTTCTGAACACAGGTCCGCTTTGGGGGCGGTGGTAGGGGTGGGCGTGGCAAATTTACTTGTAGAGCCTCAGTAACAAGTAATGAGCTAGGTTTCCTGCGGGACCAGGGAAGTGGATGTATACATCCTGCCTTACAGGCTAATCACGTGATAAGGGGATCTAACGGGAACCCAGAAATGTGCAATCTCAAAGTGTGGCCAAGAGAAAACTAGAGGTCAGCCATAGTGTGGGGCTACCTGGAGAGAAAAGGAAAGCCAGGGAAGGCCTCGCGGGAGGGGCTCAGAAGAATAAAACCCAGTAACAGGAAGGAGTTTGGTGTAAACTTTTGGAGACTGTGTGTGTGTAACCTTGAAAAACCAAAGGGAGGTCACATGGTCTTGGTGACCAGGAGGAGAAAGGTAGAGCTTGGGAGTCAGCCACAGAGCCCCGGAAGGGACCATGGTTCTGGTCCTCGGCCACCTTCTCTGCCCTTGGGATTTGTGAAGCTGCCTGACTGGGGAACCAGTGTTACCTTTGTGTGTCCACAGCCTTTATCTCCATGCTGGTGAGAAAATTCCACAGAAGTCTAGCCGAGGAGCTTGGTGCCCATAGTTCAGTGAGTAGGGCGCCAGCCACATACACTGAAGGTGGCGGGTTCGAGCCTGGCCCAGGCCTGCTAGACAACGACAACTGCAAGCTAAAAAATAGCCGGGTATTGTGATGGGCACCTGTGGTCCCAGCTACTCGGGAGGCTGAGGCAAGAGAATCACTTGAGCCCAAGAGTTTGAGGTTGCTGTGACGCCACAGCACTCTACCGAGGGCGACATGGTGAGACTCTGTCTCAAAAAATAAAATAGAAGAAGTCTAGCCGAGGGTGGGTCTGTGGCATCACAAGTAGAAGGGGATCTAGGGCGACATGTTCCCTTGGTTCCCGCTGCTGGAAGAGCGACGACCGCTCGCAGCCAGAGCTACAGCTACAGACAGGAATGGGGGCGTGGCCAGTGTCTCCTGCCGTGTGTACTAACAAGCCACTCCCCATTTCCTGAGGATACTGCGCAACCCTCTGCAGTTCGCCAGGCAGAAGCACCTGCCACCACTGTTTTGAAATATGGCCCACCATTAACTACTTCCCAAACTTCCACCTAATTATTTACCCACTCTAATCCAATGGTGTTCAGAATATTCCTGTATGTCTCTGATTCCCCAAAGGGCTTATTAAGGACTAATTTGAAACAAGCGGTCTTGGGTACTAGCCCCTAATTAGTGATCTCAGGCAAGTGTCTCTAGACTTCTGTTCCTCCTTAAGCCAAATAGGAGAGAAACTCAAGTAAAGCTATCCAAGTTCAGATAAAAGCTCTATGAGTCCTCCAGACTTGGATTTATGATTCTGGGAGTTAGTATGTTTAACGGTAGTTAACAACACAAATTCTGGAGTTTATTCAGCCTGGTTCTGTGTCACCTTGCCCTTGGGGACGTGGTCCTTAACCTTTCTGAGCCTCCATTCCTGTTTGTAAAATGGAGATGAGAATTGTACATACCCCTCAAGGCTGTTTGTAAGGAGCAAGCCAGATGTATATGTGATGTGTTTATGATGTGTTTAGCACCATGGTTTAGTAAATGGTAGCAAATGTGGTCATTTCCATTATCTAGATGAAGGTTGTTCTGTTTCTTTTCTTTTTTTGAGACAGAGTTTCATTTTATCACCCTCGGTAGAGTGCCATGGCCTCACAGCTCATAGCAAGCTCCAACTCCTTGGGCTTAGACGATTCTCTTGCCTCAGCCTCCCGAGTAGCTGGGACTACAGGTGCCCGCCACAACACCCGGCTATTTTTTTTTTTTTTGGTGCAATTTTTAGCCGGGGCTGGCTGGGTTTGAACCTGCCACCTCCGGCATATGAGGCTGGCGCCCTACTCCCTTGAGCCACAGGCGCCGACCTGGTTGTTCTGTTTCTTAGTGCTTCATAAGACAGACATATTTTCACAAATTAGGAGGATACCCTGTGGAAGGTCTGATTTAAAATAAGGCCTTTGTGGCATTTTAGCAATTTATCCAGAGTGGTGGCTTTCAAACTTTACTGTTCATCTGAATCACCTCCAGGGCTGCGCTCCCCACCCTCAATTTCTCACATTGTAGGTCTGGGCTGGGACCCCCAAATTTGCATTTCTTTCTTTCTTTTTCTTTTTTTCTTTTTTCTTTTTTTTTTTTTTTTTTTTGAGAGAGAGAGTCTCACTATATTGCCCTTGGTAGAGTGCTGTGAGGTCACAGCTCACAGCAACCTCCAACTCTTGGCCTTAAGTGATTCTTTTGCTTCAGCCTCCTGAGTAGCTGGGACTACGGGTGCCCAGCACAATGCCCAGCTATTTTTTTTTTTTTGATTGCAGTTTTCATTGTTGTTTAGCAGGCCCTGGCTGGGCTCAAACCCGCCACCCTCGGTGTATGTGGCTGGCGCCCTACTCCCTGAGCTATGGGCACCAAGCCCCAAATTTGCATTTCCAGCAGATTCCCATGTGATGTTGATGCTGCTTCTCTGAGGAAAGCAGTTTGAGAATCATTGACCTTCTAAATAGAAGTGGTGGTGAATATGGTGGTAGTGACAGTGATGGTGGTGGTGGTAATGTGGTTTTGGGGGTGATGGTGATAGTGGTAGTGTTGAAGACAGTGGTGATGGTAGTGAGGAAGTAGCACTGTAAAGAACTCTAGTCAGTCCCAAGCAAGTGATATTGTGGGATTACTAGGGGTCCATGTCAATTAGGAGAGTGGTGCCATGCATACTAAGTCACCATGGACAGCAAAAATGAGCAGCTGTATCAACTATAAACCCTAAATCCAAAGTGTAAGGGCAGCCTTTAACCATCACAGATGTTGGCTTATAGCCCTGACACTTCACACATGGGTAACTTTTTTGTTTGTTTTAGAGATGGGGTCTTGCTCTGTCACCCAGGCTGGACTTCAGTGGTGTGATCATAACTCACTGCAGCCATGAACTTCTGGGCACAAGCCATCTTCCTTTCTCAGCCTCTAAACAGTGCTGGGATTACAGGCATGAGCCACCGTGCCTGGCCTCACATGGTAACTTTATGCAATCCCCTTCAGGACTGGTAACAGCAGGAATAGATACATTTAGAATGATTAACAAATTAAGAGGCTTGGCGCCTGTAGCCCAACGGGCTAAGGCGCCAGTCACGTACACCTGAGTTGGCGGGTTCGAATCTACCCTGGAGCCGCCAAACAACAATGACAGCTGCAACCAAAAAATGGCCGAGCATTGTGGTGGGCGCCTGTAGTCCCAGCTACTTGGGAGACAGAGGCAGGAGACTCACTTGAGCCCAGGAATTGGAGGTTGCAGTGAGCTGTGATGCCACAGCACTCTATCCAGGGTGACAGCTTGAGGCTCTGTCTAAAAAAAAAAAAAAAAAACAAATTAAGAGACTGAATAGACAAAGGAACAATGGCCAGACCATATATGACAATAGAATTGTGACCCACACAACCTTCAGCAACCAGTCCAGGAAGCCAAACCACAACACCTGTAGCAATAGGC